>APFE031300913.1:130737-143096 GCA_000404065.3 Pinus taeda
GTGAAAAATAAATTAATTAAATTTTTATATTCTCAAATTATAATAATTAAATTTATAAGGTAAGAAAGTATTATAAAATTTACAAGGTAAGAAACCTACTTTGTTATTAGTTAATAAATATTCATTTATTTATATTTTAATAATAATATTGTTTTCATGACAAGATCCGTGTCGGTTAAAAAACATTTGAGAGAGAGGTTCAATTACGCCACTCTAACCACCCCAATTTGATCCGGTAAAACCTCATCGGAATACGGCCTACACAAAATTGTAGTCTAACCATGGTCTGCTGACCAGCATTTCATGCGCAACTTTCTGCGGCCATGTGAACGGTACACAGTACGCGCCGGCTATTCTGTTGGCGCAGGATAAACACTGCCTCGCAACAAACCAATAGAAGCAGAAAACCATATTGTATATTGAAATCGGTCCGAGGAGCATTAGAGCGAGAAAAAAGTTTCAACTTTTTCAGATCAATGGATTTCCTGTCAAAAACCCACAGAGATTCAGTATCGAATCCTCTCGTGATGAACAACGGCTCGTCTAGTCCAGATCCGGCTGGTTGTCTCTTTGGATTTCACGGTGCAGGGAATTCTCAGGTGCTTGATAGTTCTCTGCAATTGCACCAGAGGAAGAGGAAGAAGCCGGCAGACAACGAGAGAAGCCATGAAGAGACACAGGGGTTCATGAAAAGTGCTCAGGAAGTTCAACGACGAGGTGTCTCGGCACCCATGTCGAGCGATTTCAACTTCGCAGAAGCAACGTCTGTGACAACCACGGAGCTGCAGTCTCCTCCCGCCGCCACAGTCGGAAACGTGGGGAGTCTCTCTGCGAATGGCGGCGGAGCCGCCGCCGCCAAGGCGGGCAAGAAGCGATCCAGAGCCTCCAGGAGAGCGCCGACGACGCTGTTGAACACCGACACTTCGAATTTCAGAGCCATGGTGCAGCGCTTCACTGGTATTCCCGAAACCCCCTTTGGATATTCATCCATGAACCCTAGTTTCACTCCAGGTCACCAGGACTGGCAGTTGCTGGGTAAACCCTTACCTTATAAGGCAGTACTTGACCTTAATATGAACTGTGTGTCACACCTTAGTTCTGCCCCTGACAGTTATCGTCCTCAACAATATAACAGCACTACGTTTCTTCCATTCCAGTCTCTCCATGATTATATAAATATCAGTACCCCTTTAAATTTGGTTCCCAAGGCTCCTCAAGGGCAAAACTCGAACTCAACTCTCCTAAACGATGTGGGATTAATGAATTCGGCACCTGTGTTTCCCAGCCCTGCTATAACGTTATCATCAGACAGAAGGCCCGCATATCTCCTCTAAGCGCTCCCTCCGGATTCCATTTCTGAGCTTCAGGTTCCGATAAGCGCCATTAGTATTTTCAAACCCTTCTTTTGTTTCAATGGCGGCCATTAGTTACTGTTTCAATTAATGTACATGAATATACAAATATGTGTAGGTTGCTCTTATGTTGCATATTCCCCCATATATGCTTGATTAAACAGAAACCATTCCATTCCATTGCTCATTAGCCAGGATTTGGTTTCTGTTTAATGTGAGGAGTTGGCTTCTGTTTTATGTGATATCCCGGGCACAGAAACAGAATCAAGTTTACTTGAACTACTCTAATAATGGAAGCCTATATAGTTACATTTTACTTGAGATTTCAATTACTCTTCCATTTTGAAACAGTTTCCTGGTTTCTTGGTCACTTGATCACCACCGTTCATACTAAGCCGAGGATGATGTTAATTTATTCAGACAGTTCCGATAATGATGTTAATTTATTCAGAACTGTGTCTTGAGTACTCGTGCCAAGTTTACTTGAACCACTCTAACAGAAGCTTATATAATTACCTTTCACCTGAGATTTAAATTATCTTCCATTTTGAAACCGCTTCTTGGTTTCTTAGTTACTTGATGGCAGCTGTTCATACTCAGCAGATGATGTTAATTTATTCAGAACTTTCTTCTGTGAGTTACCCTAACAATGGAAGCTTATATAGTTACATTTTACCTGAGATTTGAATTACTCTTCCATTTTGAAACTGCTTCTTGGTTTCTTGGTTACTTGATGGCGACTGTTCATACTCAGCAGATGATGTTAATTTATTCAGAACTTTCTTCTGTGAGTTAATGATCGTGCCATGTTTGTGCATGTGATATTTAAAGGAGGTTGTAACCAGGTCTGAAATTTCAGAAATATGAATATATTTTCCCAGCAAGATTGCAAAAGCATTGGTCTCTTCCATTTTCAAATCCAATTATGAGCTTGAATGTGTCTTCATACAGAAAATTCTGGACCTGAGATTTGAATTACTCTTCAATTTTGAAACCGCTTCTTGGTTTTTTGGTTACTTGATGGCGATTATTCATACTCAGCAGATGTTAATTTATTCAGCACTTTCTTCTGTGAGTTAATGATCGTGCCATGCTTGTGCATGTGATATTTAAAGGAGGTTGTAACCAGGTCTGAAATTTCAGAAATATGAATAGATTTTCCCAGCAAGATTGCAAAAGCATTGGTCTTTCCCATTTTCAAATCCAATTATGAGCTTTAATGTGTCTTGATACAGAAAATTCTGGACCTGAGATTTGAATTACGCTTCCATTTTGAAACCGCTTCTTGGTTTTTTGGTTACTTGATGGCGACTGTTCATACTCAGCAGATGATGTTAATTTATTCAGAACTTTCTTCTGTGAGTTAATGATCGTGCCACGTTTGTGCATGTGATATTTAAAGGAGGTTGTAAGCAGGTCTGAAATTGCAGAAATATGAATAGATTTTCCCAGCAAGATTGCAAAAGCATTGGTCTTTTCCATTTTCAAATCCAATTATGGGCTTGAATATGTCTTGATACAGAAAATTCTGGAAAGTTCAGCAAATTCTGAGTCGGAAATCTCTAGTTAATTACTTGTATGTTGGTTTACACAATTCTGAATCAGAAATCTTCAGTGAGCTGTCTCTTATTACAGCTGTTTTTTCTGATAAAAGTAATGGCTGTGCTGTCATTAATGCTTGAATTTCGACCATGAATGTAAAACATCGATAATTTCAATGCCGGGAAGAAAGAAAACCTTGATTGACCAAAGTGATTTTTAACATTGCTTTCGTAAAAATCAATGGTGGACTGCGGATACATTTGCTTGAAAATAATTATATCGTTGAAAATGTGGAATGGAATAAATTTTTGATATGAAGTGAGTGGTGGTTGTTTGGCCATATTTGAAATATAATTAATTTGTTGAAAATGTGACACATAATATACTATTTTTTATTATTTATACATAAAAAGGACTCACAAATTATAGCAATTATAAATAATTATTATTTTATATTTGGTTTTAATTGTATTTTATATTATATTCTTAATTTTGATTTTATTTAATTCAAAGTATTATACAAATTTTATTTATTGTTATATTATTAAAAATTATATAAATTTGAAATTTTTATATTTGATTGAGTGTTTTAGATTTTGATTCATTTATAGATAAGATTTACAGTATTTGTATATTAATGTTTTACTTGTTTTATTATTTTTATAATACTAAAACAGTATTATAATTAACTTCTTAAATTTTTTCTGACAATATATTTTGTTTTTTTTTTATTTATTAATGTTATTTTTGTTGTTGCTAAAGAATGCTTTTTCATTTGCTTTTTTAATTGAATTGAAGGCGTTTATTTATTTTCTTAAATGTAAGTGTAGGTTGACTACTGCTAAATACTTTTAATATAGATAATTAATCTAATTTTAATATTTAATAATTTTTAATAAAAAAAATATTAATGTTATACTTTTAATTTTATTTAAAATAATATATTAATAATTTTCTTTTGCTGCAATCTTTACAAGTTATTTTATTTTATTTTATATATACATACAACTTTTTCATTTTTTTTAGTTATAGTAATAATAGGCAGTTAATAAATCTCATATTATTGGACTATAAATGAACAGCTGGTGTATATGCCCACAGAACACTTACAGTTCTATTTCGGCCTTAGCAAAATCAAACAGTGAGCATATACATCCGTCATTCATTTATGACCGGATAACATGAGAAATATGACTTGCAGTAATAATATGGTTTTGGTTTTGTGTGTATAATGGTTAGGTTAAACGCATAGTGATATATTTTATTTTTTACTACGTATATGCGTGTATAACGGTTAGGTTAAGCGCATAGTGATATATTTTATTTTCTCATAAAATCATTTACAGGGCTTTTAAATTTGCTGATGAGTTTAGTGCAGGAGTTGCTTTTTGAGCAAACGGCTGCATGATTCGTTAAAATTAATTTTGATTTTCTTTCCTGAAGTTTAGCTCAACGGTCGTCTTGATTGATATGTTCTATATTTGAACCTGCATGCATTTTGAGCATGAATATGAGATTGAATATTATTTGATAAAAACACATCATACAATTAGTCAAATATTAACTTACTGGATTTTGAAAAGGATTCCTAAACTTTGACAATTGATTCTTTTTTCGGACGCATGTAATTATTAATTTATATTAATTTTTATGGTTTTTAACATATACTTATTGGCATAGATTTATTTTAAAAATGGATTTAGCATGAGTTGTGAGAGATGAAATTTTTTTACTGGTAAATTTTTTAGAAGGTAAAATATAATGTGTTATTTTTTATTGTTTAAATTGTATTTTCTAATACTAAATAAGGTAACTAAGCAAAGTCCAAACATTTAAGCACACAAATTAAAAATGATTTTTTAATATAAATATTTACGTATGTGTAATATTAATTCTTATATAAAATGTGTATTTATAGCCACAATGATATTGTTTTATAACAACAATAAATGTTTTCATTATCTATTTCCTATATATAAATATATATATGAGTTGATATAAACACCAAATTAGTATATAAATCTTCAAATAATTATTTAATCTCTTTTAAAATATTTTAAAACTATAAAATTTAAACATCTTACTCTATAATTTTTATATAACTTATATTAATATTTAGAAAATAATTTCTAATTTTCAATTTTATTATCTAATACTGGACTGTAAAATGAGCTTTTAAACTCAATAATCCATTATGTAATATTCCCATGTATAAAACCAAAATTTAGAATAAAATTTTCCATCATAAAATTTAGATGTATTGAAATAAATTTACTATCTTCGTAACTTTGGACGTTGAACTGGATTCCCTACTTTTGACAATTGAGTCTTGAACTTTGAAAAGATGGACCTATTAGTTTTCTTGGGGCTTAAACTATGCTGACTATTGACCTACAACAATCCAGAATGTAATATTGAATGAAACAGAAGCTATCTGTTTATGTTTAAGGATAGCTTCTATATATATCTGACTCTGGCTTTTGCTATCCGGGTTGTCATGGAAAACTCTTAATATTATATAAATTTGATATTTTTATTGATAAGTTGAAGTGCAATAATGGAGAAACAGAAGCGGCTCTTTATGTGAATGAAGCTTTGAAGTGGAATACCGGGAGACCGAAACAATTGTTATATATATAAATAAATAAAAAGATAGCTTCTTTATATATGTAGCCTTTGGTTTTTTAGAATATATTTGTAAGGTTTTGATGGTTGAGAATGTATGTATTATAATATTAATGAGATATAAGGTTATAATAAAGAAGTTGTTTTTAGCGTTATATTTGGATTTTTTGGTGCTTGAATTTGGTTGAAAATTTAAGGTGAAATCTTCATTTGTGTTATTTAAATGGATTTTTTGATTCCATATATAGATTCAGCAAGTGAAAAATACCTAAGGCAGTTGGATTGTGCAAGGGTTACCCATTAAACTTGTGATTTTGATAAATTATTGCAAGATTTTAGAGAAATTAGATAGGAAAACCAAAAAGTCTCACTAAAGAAAACTCCTATAATAAAAGATGTTATGAAAATAAATTATAAATTTAATGATTAGAATAGATAGTTGAGGGTTTGGTTTTTCCTCTTCCGTGATATATATTAATATATATAATCTAAAATTAAAAGGAGTTGTCTATAATGCGACTTTTTGGAGATTCTGGTGACGGAATCCGGCGGAAGGAATTGAGGTTAAATCTTGATTTGTTGAAGTTAAAATGGTTTTTTAACTGCATATTTGGATTCAGCACCATGAAAAACTCCTGGGACACTTTGATTGTGCAGAAACTAGCTATTAAACTTGCGATTCCAATAAATTGCTGCCAGATTTTGACCGGAAAAACCCACTGGAAAGGCTTTTCAAAAAGTCACATATAGACATCTGCAAATTTATAATTGGATGCCATGTTATATTAATATATCTGAATTAATTTTTTAATTTAGTATCCTTAAAAAACTTATTTTTGATATTAATTATTTTAAAAAGGCTAATGCGAGTGATATGCTATATTATTTATTTTTTAATTATATTAACAAGAATAATTTTGTTAAGAGACATATTTTATAGCTGTTATGTGTGATTTGGTCAAAGTGGAGTTGACATGTGTATTTTTAAAAATAAAAATAAAATATTTTTTCAATGGGAACAAATGTGAGTTATAATGAAAAATAGAAATGAATAGCCATGTTTGGTTAGTTTTAATTAAAATAATTATAAAACATCAATAATCCCAACCTCATTATGATCACTCTATTTAAATAAAAAATAAAATTTTGGGATGTCCCCATGAGGTAATATATTTCATATGAACTATAAATGGAGATAAAGTAATTAGAAGTAAAAAAGAAACATATGAGTGAGATGTTTAAACCTTATATTTTTCAAAAAACATCAACACATGATTTAAATAAACTATTTCAAAATCTATGCTAACTAATTTATGTGGATACCAATATCATAATATCTATATATAAAATTAAAATATTGAAGGAAAATATTTTAATGTTATACATAATAAAATATTCAATGTCCAAAGAAAAAAGTAATTGAAAGTTGAAAAATAAAGTAAAAATTATTATGTACTTTCTAATAAGAGGGGAATATGTAATTCAATCAATCCTTAAAATAAAATTAATATGTGACATTTAAAACTATTAATAATAAAAAAAAATTTCAATGTGGATAATCAATAAAGTATTCTAATATGCATGAATTAAACACAATTGAAGTATACTTAAAATATATTATAACAAAAAAACTATTTTAATGTGAGCAATATAGTCCATAGAGAAAATGTCTTAATGCATGTATTATGAGAACTAGCAATTGCACCACATGTTGCACACGAAAATCCTTAGGAAAGAGTAACATAGAATATAGAAGTAAATTTTTTATGCAATTTTATTTATTACCATAGGTTATGTGAGAAAGACTTTTGCTGCCCTATTTGTCATACATTTCCAACAATTTCACTATTATGAATCTTGAAGATAAACTTGATGGAAATATATCACTCTCAAGTAACATTCATAATGATTCAGAAACATGTTCTGATATTTTATTGAGAAGCCCAAAAGGCAATGACCAACTTTCCATTAGATTACACAAAAAATATTATTTCTTCTTGTTCCTAGGTGTATTGTAGCTGAAATTTTGTATGATATACATACCCTCCTTTCTTCATTTGATAAATTAGTTCTACCAATTTTTCTTAGATTTATCAATTTCATTGAGAAGCCCAAAAGGGAATGACCAACCTTCCATTAGATTGCACATAAAATATTATTTCTGCCTACTACTAGGTGTAATGTAGCACAATTTTTTTATGAGAGAAATACCCTCCTTTCTTCATTTGATAAATTAGTACCACCATTTTTTCTTAGATTTTATCTATTTCTAGATGTGATCTACGTGGTGTGCTGAATGTATGCCCCTTGTTCTTAATATCGATCCAGTTGTGTCCCATTTCCTTCTTCACCCCTTTGTCTTTCATCACCTCTCTAATATTGGCTTTATCATCTCATCTACCAGCGACAACATAGATGTTGAACAACTTCACATATGGTCCACTTCAATGTGGTTCCAACTCTAAATGTTTTGTTAGCTCCATGTTGGCATGGATTCTACAGGCACCAAGTAAACTTTCCCATACCAAAGGACTTGCTCTGGGCATAAATGTAATTTCATTGATAAATTTTAGTGCTTTATCCGAGAGACAACCCCACTGAGAAGGTCAACCATGAAGTTGTAGTGCTTCTCTCTTGGTTTGATGCCATAGTGTTGACTCATTGATTTAAATTATTTACATCCTTCATCCACTAGGACTGCATGTCTGCACGGAGAAATGACACCCACAAAGAGAAAGGTACGCCCCCAATGATTTGTTGGTAAAAGCCTACATGGTTGCAAGAATAAATGACACCCACAAAGAGAAAGGCATGTCCCCATGATTTGTTGGTAAAAACATTGTTAAAGATTGAGATAAGCTCAAGATTCAGATATCTCACTACATGTTAAAGTGGGTTTATTCTTCATCAATGTGATGATGCGACTCATGGCTCCCCAGAAATTAATCAATAGAAAATATATCTAACTTTAACACAAGTAAAGCAAACAAGTGAAAATATACAAAATGCATCACTAAACGAACCTCAAATTACATGAAGCATGGAGCTCCACTAGCAACAACATTGTTGCATTCTACTGATCTACAATATTGAAATATACATGCTTGGTCATTGGTGTAGTAGAGGATGTGAGACTAATCTGCAAAAGACACCTCATCTTACTACCACATATCACCAAATATACACTCATTGGCATCCTAATCCAAGATTATGAGATTAATAAAAATTAATTCAAAGAATTGAATGAAATTATTACAAAAACTGACACCATACATTTTGGAATTGTTCCCACTAGAAATTCATGTTGTACAGGACTCGCTAACTGGTCCAAAATTGCCTAACATTTGAACCTGGGGATTGACGGTCTTGGGCAAATAATGGTTTTTCTATAGCACTGCAATGAAAGTGTTTTCTACAACATTTAAAACCGTAGATGCCAACCTTTGAATTGGATTAATTTTGATAGTAGCTAAAATATTTATTTACATACAAATGAACAGAAAAGGTGAGAAAATGAGTGTATTGATTTAAATCTTACAATGAAGTAGGATTTTGGTAACCTGTGTAGTGTTGCTGATCTAGGTGCTCGGAGACCAACAAATGGATATAACCATTAGAACTTATGGAAGAAATTTGGAAACAATAAGGATGACAGTACTAGCTTTGGAAATTTGAATAAGCAAGGTTCAAATCCCTGGGAGGATGATAATTCCAATGGAACTAATTTCCCGCACAGGAGGATCAATGCCCATGATTCCGCTATTCTTGAATCCATCATATCCCAAAGAAAACCCTATTAACCTATTATCCATATTCAAAGTAAGGAGTTATTCTTAATATCTATAACATCATTATCACAAATATTCAAATAGGAACAACACTGCTAGGATTTACATTGATAACTGCATTATTCCAAAACATCCCCAAACTTAATATTTAATGCATTTCATCGATTTCAGCCGAGAGCGGGTCCTGGGTTCGATTCCTAGCTTGTTGATTACCAACAAACTTTGGACAACAATAATTTCATTCTTCCTATATATTTACTATACCTTTATGCTCATTCCTGTCTTTTTCTTAATGCTCTACCCGAGATATCTTTTTAGTAGATTCAAAATCTTTCATTTTGATCTCTCTTTAGCCTCTCACTTTCGTTTTAAACAAGAATATTTTGGTGGCATCGATTTTATGACCAATATTTAGTCTTATACAAATTAGGAATATAGTGAAAGTTGTTGGAAATAATACTGAGAGTGGGGGTGAATCAGTATTTACAGTTCAATAATATTTCATTTCCCAAATAGATTTATATACGCTAGTGAAGTGAACTTGTGTGCACATGCTACTGTGATTAGAGAAACCAATGTATACCCAGAGAACTTATGATTTAGTCAATTTATCATGTGTTGAACTTTAATCAGTGCATCAATAGCTTGTTAAACAATGTAGTAAAACATAATAAACCATCACACATAAGCAACACACATGAACACCAAGATTTAAGGTGGAAACCCAAAGCGAGAGAAAAACCATCTGCTGTTGTTCTCTGTGTCTTCTTTTAAAATTAAGAAAATCTGTTTACAATCTTGTACTGGTGCAGACTCATACTAGTACGCAGACACCCACATGGAGAAGGCTACAACCTTCTCTCATTTTGCAGCTTCTACTAGAAGGGAGCTACAACCCCCGAGCTCATTTACTAGCAAATGTGTTGACTAGTATGTAGGCGTTGGCCTACAAAATGCTACGACCTTCTCTCTTCCTCCAGGGACCATGTTTCATAATTTTTTAGACTCAATGATCCTCGTAAACAACAATACAAATGAAATGCCTTGTTTCATCAAATTATCATACTAGATCCGTCAGAACTTCCAAACTGCATCAACCAATAATCAGTTAATCTGAATAGTCTCGTTACTCTCACCAGAACACTGTGTTGAACCCAGAAACCTACATCATCATTCAAAACTAGCCGTAACCTCAAAAATCATGCATCATAATGTATACACTACTTTACTGAACCCAACCTACGTGTATACGCTACTTCCTTTAACCAAAACTGCATATAGCTTCAAAGATATTGAAACATAAAACTTCTGAATGAAGTTTGTATCAACCAAAAATATACTAAATATATACTATTAATTTACAAATCTTTACACAATAAGTAGCAGAGATAACTCCTCACTTAGACAATCAATCAATCAGACACCAAACTCCTTATGCATTTAGTTTTACATTCAGATCTAAGAAGACTTCATTGACTGACAATAATGAAACAAGAGAATTAATCAGATATATCAGTCGTTTCTGAAGAATAGGTTTATTCTTTGTATACGCTGTTATCACAAAAGCTGACCCTGATAGGCTACTGATCAAGTAGGCTCTGAGTAACTCTTTCAAACCAATCTTTTGGTTAAGGCTTAGCCTCCTCAACCTGAGAGGTCTCTCTCAATAGGTTGAAGATTTTTGATTAATGATTAGATGGCTAACTCTAGGAATAAAAATGGACAAAAATGTATAACTGGTTGAATCAAAGATTAGAAAACATCTATTGGGCTATGGAGTCAAGGTAGTCTTTAACAAAACATCATGATCAACAAAACATGGAAGTGAAGGCACTTGGAGTTTAGGTTTATAAGTAAGACAGTAACAAAGTAAATCAACACAGTTTACAAGCATGTGAAGGAAGTTAGAGCATTCTATAATGAATTCTAGGTATCACAAGCTCATACCACTGCAAATAAGTAATTGAACAAGGCCATAAAAACAATAAACACATAAACCCCTTATGAATCAAGAGGAGTAAAATTGATCTATGTATTAAGTCTGAAAAACCACAGTTTCTTACAATAACATAGCTTTATTTTGCTAATAAAATTACCAACCCTAAGGAATTTGATTCTCATGCTTTATATATAGTTTTTACAACCCTAGATTCTATGATCCATCATCCGGAGAATTCGAGTTCCTATCATTGACACCTATCTATTCATAAAACAAACTACTTAATTACAACTTGACAGCTAACTGTCTTTAAAAGTCCTAATACAAATAGGAGTGAAACTCCTAAAACATGCTTTCAACAACCTCATCTATGACTTAAATACATTCTTTAATCAACTGCAATCCATGTCTTCGAGCTTGATGATGTCTCTAGTATTGTTGCAAACCCTGCTGAGTCATGACCTAACTGACGTGAAAACAAGGAGACAAAGTTCCTCCTTTTAAGGCCCTTAATCATTTATGCTTATCTTGGATCAGTTTCATATGTGGCATGTGTTAGTAATCCATTTAAACTTCATTCTTCCACCTGTGAAAAAATAGAACATCGAACAGATGGAAAAGAGGATGAAACATGACCATGCTATGAAAATAGTCTATTTTCATAGCACAACTTTTATATCACTTATGGAATACTTCTTTAAACCATTTTGCATCACTGTCATCTAAAATTTCATCGATGATCCTCATCTGTCTACTATCAATCATCAAACTTAGAATTTATCAGAACTTACCTTCGAAATAGATCTATAAGGTGCTAAAAGGTCACCTTCAGTAGTTTCATAGCGCACTACGAAACTGCTGTGTATGCTTTTTTTTCAACACAACCTTAGAAAAATTTTAGTTTTGGAAACTTTCAAAATTTCATAAATACTGGTATGTGTTGGGTTGTGTTATATTCTTTCCACATAGTTAACAGGGGGTTTGAGGGGTACCCATAACCCCACTTTATGGGGTCCAGATTAGTGCCTCGGAAAATTTTGGTTTTGGACCCTATGTTAGGTTGGGCGGACCCACCTATGGTTTTGTGCATGATTTTCGCACATGTTTTTTTGG
>APFE031300913.1:148039-165812 GCA_000404065.3 Pinus taeda
TGGATATTCGTGGCTTTGTTGATGCAGACTGGGCTGGAGATCTGGATCAGAGAAGACTACAAGGGGGTATGTGTTTAACCTATTTGGAGGTGCAGTCAGTTGGATGAGTAAGAAACAATCTGTAGTGGCACTATCAACTACAGAGGCAGAATACATGGTAGCCACTCATGCAAGAAAGAAAGCAGTTTGGTTGCAGAGATTGTGTTCAAGTATGGGGTTAGTATAGGGAGCTATATATAAGGAGAGACTGTGACAGCCAAAGTGCAATTTTCTTGGCAAAGAACCCTGCTTATCATTCAAAGACAAAGCACATTGATGTTCAGTATCACTTTGTGAGGGATATGATAGAAGACAAAAAGGGGTTGCTAGTAAAGGTGGACACTTTGAAGAATACTGCAGATGCATTGACAAAATATGTTGGCTCTGAGAAGTTCTATTGGTGTAGAGAAACAATGGGTGTTTCAGGGCTGGAAAAATGACTAAGCTCTCCTGTTGGGTTGTGTTATATTCTTTCCACATAGTTAACAGGGGGTTTGAGGGGTACCCGTAACCCCACTTCATGGGGTCCGGGGCAGCTCCCCAGAAAATTTTGGTTTTGGACCCTATGTTAGGTTGGGCGGACCCACCTATGGTTTTGTGCATGATTTTCGCACATCATGGTTTTGGACGCGATGGTTTTCGGTCCATGGTATTGGATGCTTCGCATGTATAAATATGTATTGTAACATTGAAAGGAATATAATGAAAAATCAAGCTGGTAGTCTCGGTTTTGAGATCCAGTGGGAAATCTCTGTGTATACATGTTTTATGTGTTATGCTCTCGCATTTTTATTTTTCCTGTGATTTAGAATTCGTATGCAGGTAATTTCTGTATGGGGTTAAAACCTATAGTATGATCACCCAAAATCAAAACAACTTACCCTTATAAGATGTTCTTCTTCTCAGATGACCTTCTTTTTTTATGCCAAAACTATTTTAAGATATATCCTTCACTGCCCTTTTTCATCACCCAGTTTCATTACTGTTGCAGCCTTTTCTTCAGATTTTATTAACTGTATTTCTAGGTCTTCAATCTATCTCTTCAATCTCTTGTTAGTATTTCTCAACTGAGCATTCATCCTCCTTACAAATCTGGCTTCTTTGATTGCAGGAATAGTCCAAGTAAAGTATTGGGTTTCACTACTGACTATTTCTGGTTTGGAAACTTTTTCAACCTCCCAGAGAGCCTTTATCCTTTTGAAATCTGTCTTCTCAGCAACGTACCTTCTTGCTCTCATCCTTAGTCTAGCAATTTCATTATTAGCTGCTCTTAACCTTTCTTCCATTTCTTCATAACTGATTTTTTTTGTTTGAGTGGAAAAAACTCTATTTTCATCACGTTCAGATATTGGTGACGAAAGGTCTATCAACTCTTCTTGAACAATGGGAGCTTCTTTTGTTTTCTCTAACTCAAAATTGGACTCTTGTATCTTTTTAGATTGCCTAGTTAAGGGCTTTCTGGGCTTGAACACAAATGCTATAATGCCATCCTCAAATTCTAGTTTCTTAGAGGATTTCATCTTCTTCGAATTTCCTTTATCAAACTCTATGACATCTACCCACACCAAAGGGGATTCTGCAATATCAACAGCTTTTAAAATATCATTTAGATTACCCTTCAAGCTTGGACTTTCTCCCAAGATCACTGATTTACCCTTCTCCTTAGAAATTTGACTTCTAGTCAATCTCCTTTGAACCGGTTTGGTAGCTAATTGTTCTTGTGTCCCTTCATTAACTTCAATAATTTTTTCCTTTGTTGATCTAGGAGTCTCAAGAATAACCACTGATGTTTTGCTCACTTGCTCTTTCACCTACTTTCTAGTTTTCAGCTTAATAAATCTCTTTGCCCTGGACATTACAGACTTGCTGGTTTTTGGTTATATAAGAAGAAATTTCGGCGCAAATCACATAAATAAAGACCTTTGTCGACGCGTTTCGAACCAACTAGTGTGGTTCATCGTCAGGACAAGTTGAAGAACAGATCCAATCTAGCATGTAAAATAGTCTGAGTAGAGACTCCAACAGCTAAAACATGCCGTTGGAGTCTCTGCTCAGACTATTTAACATGCTAGATTGGATCTTATCTTCAACTTGTCCTGACGATGAACCACACTTGTTGGTTTGAAACGCGTCGACAAAGGTCTTTCTTTATGTGATTTGTGCCGAAATTTCTTCTTATATAGCCATGATTGGTCACAGAAGCCTCAATTGTACAATTGCTGGTTTTTGCTAATGGAGTTTTTTAACCTTATGGCTAATGCCTGAATCTTGATTTTCCCCTCCAAAACCACAAAGAAACAAAAATAAAGACCATTCTCTGTTGAGCCTTTTAAGTTCATGTAAAACTATCAGTTTAATTAGACCATGATGAAACAAGGAAGTTTCATGTCCATGAGATTTCATTTGCACTTTATCTGCCATCTTAGCTATACTTTGATACAGGAAGAAAGGAAAATATAAAGAAATCATACCAGTAAAATGCAACATGAGTTTAAAATGATATGAATACACCTTATGATATCTGCCCTCACTGGTAAAATAATGTTGAATGTTGAAGAGAAAGTTGGCATAGGTGTCTTTGACGTAGTTCCTTGGAAATGCCTTGGTTATGTCTGTTTCTGCAAACTCTAGCTTTAGGAACACTTTACATCATTCCATGTTAAATCTAAAGTTTTTGAACCATACATCTTGCCCCATAGGAATCTCTGTCACCAAAGCTATGATCTCTGGAGAAATTTGCAAGTTTAGGATTTGAATCTTTGTGTTTGTGCCAGTGAAATGTAGTGCAAACTCCTTTGTAACTTGAGTATGTCCTCCCTTCAATTTTTTAAAAAACTTCCAACATCTTGCTTTCTTGAAGGCTTCTACAACTGATTTATCTCTGACTAAGATCTCGGTGCTTTCAGGTTCTGTTCTTAAACAATGACCAAACCTGTGACTTTTCTTCTCTTCTATCATCTTTGCTTCTGAATTCTTGTAATAAACCAGCCTCACTTGAAATTTTGTTGATCAGCCTCGCTTGCTTATGGTGGTCAGCCTCACTTGAATTATGGATGAGAGAAACCTTGGTAAGAAACTACCATAAGCTTACCATTCGAAAAGTAATCTGTTTGAGGGTTTGCATGCAAACTGTAAAAGGAAACTAGCTAACCCTTTCGAATTTGAAATTTCTTATCATGATGACCCCTAAATTTCTAAATGATGATTTTTGGATGGTGGCATGCTTAAGAACTGACTCCTATCTGACCCCTAATAATGAAAATTTAACGAAATCTTAACGGATTGATGTTTTGACAAGACTACCTACAAATATACGCTTTCGTAGCGCGCAGGGAAAAGTGCTACAAAAAGAGCAGCGTTTTCGTAGAATGAAATAGACATTTTACATTGTCTACGCTATGAAAACGTGGTTTCGGAGCTAATTCCAAAAAAAATTCAAAATGGTTTAAGATATGAGTTTCTAAACCGAAAGTGAGACTTATGAGACATGGAATAAGGTTGTTAGATTTTATTTGGATATGAAAATGAGACCTATGAGACTCCTAACCTATCACCTACCCATTAAAACATAGGATGACTTGAGACTTATCTAAGACCATGATTAGGTAAAATCTAAACTCTTATTTTGGTGATAATAGTGGCTCCACTTGGGATAGTGTACCCCTGTGGTACACTAAGAACTCGTAGCTCCAGTGCTATCCATTTTTTGGTAAAACGGAAATACTTTTATTTGATTTGACAATGATCTTCTTCAAACTGTTGGGCCTTCAACTTGGGCTCAAGCTCTCTGTTTCAACTTATCATTATTAGAAATAAAAACTGACAGAGATGGAAAATATACAATGTCATGAGTGAATGATAAAATTTTAGCAAGTATAATGCTTTAGGAACCTGCCATTGGTAGGCCCTCTAGCATATGATCCTCCATCAATTTCCTGCAATATATAAGTGTTGTTCCCATAAAAACCAGCAATTTTAAAAGGAGCCTTCCATAAATTCTCAAACTTACCATGCTTTCCCTTTTACTCAATTTTGGCCTCACATTTCATCACTTTGTCTTGTATTTGGAAACTGTCTTCTTTAATATTCCTGTCAAATATATTTTAATTCTATTTTCAGCATGTTGATGGTTGTCATAGACTTCATTCCTCTTTTTCTGCAAAGCTATCAGCTGGTTTATCCTCCTCTGTATGGCATTTGGTTCTTCTTCAAGTCCTTGAATTAATTTCATGACTATTACCCCAACTGATGTCGAAAAAATAGCTTCAGCTCCATAAACTAATTCATATGATGAAGACCCAACTGATCTCTTTGTACATATACTATCAGCGCATAAGGTTTACTTCAGCTTTAAGTGCTAAGCTTTCTTGTTCTCCTGCAATACCTTTTTGATGATTCTTACAATACTCGTATTTGACGATTCAACAAGACCATTTCCTTGCAGATAGTATGTTGTAGAGTGTCCAAGAGTGATATGGTATTGATGACAGAAATTTATCATTTTCTTAGACTTGAAAGCTTGAGCACTATCTATTATAATCTTCATGGGGTAGCCAAATCAAGACAAAATATTACTTTCTAGAAACGAAATAATTATAGAATCATTAGCTTGCCTTGTTGGGATTGCCTCTATCCATTTGGTGAAGTAGTCTGTTGCTGTGAGAATCCAACAATGATGTCCTGATGATGACGGATGAATTTCTCCAATAAAGTTTAACCCCCACTGCTAAAATGGTGCTTCCACATAGATAGGTACCAACGACAGAGGTACAAGTTTTCTTCTTCCTTCAAAAATTTGGCATTCATGACATGCATCAATTCTTTTGCAAATCTCTTTAAACATTGTTGGCTTATAATATCTGGCTCTTAGAATCTTATTTGCTATAGCCTTCCAATAATGGTGTCCTCCACAATCACCTTTATGGAATTCTTCAATGACCTTTTTAGCCTCTTCTTCAAGTAAACAATTTAGCAAAATTCCTCCTGTATCTTTCCAAAACAAATTTCTGTCAAATATAAAATATCTCAAAGATTTCAACTTAACAAACCTTGCTTTGGATTTTGTTAGATCAGTGAGAGCTTTGTGATGTTGTAAAACAAATACCACATCTTTATATTAATCTAAAACAAGATAATTCTCATCAATTGGAACCAATTCTTCCTCATCATCAGAAATTTCTGATATTTTTGCATTCAGATTTATGTCAAGACAATCTAGGTTTGACTGAGTCATTAACTTTTCCAACCCTTGTTCCTTCACTAATTTGTTTGGTTTGATGTATATATCATATTCCAGCAATTTTACGATCCATTTCCCCTTTTACCATCAAGATCTGCCTGAGTTAGAATGTCTTTCACCACAGTACTTGGAACATATACCACAATGTGAGAATACATAATGTAAATTCTAAAATCTTTAATAGCTTTCACCAAAGCATAGGCCTATTTTTCTAGAATACTATTCTTCAACTCAACATTAGCTAATGTTCTACTAAAGAAAGAGATAGGTCGTTTAGTACCTTGCTTTCCTTTTTGAAGCAAAACTCCAACAATTATATTTTCAGAAGGAGATGTAAAAACCGGAAATTCTTTGGAGAAATATGGACTAATGAGTACTGGTTCTTGTGTGAGTGCCTTCTTAATTTTCTCAAAATAATTCTTTGCTTCAGCTGTCCATTTAATATCAACTCCTTTCTTTAACATCCTTGTTATATATTTAACAATCTCAGCAAAGTTAGGAATGAAGCGCCTAACAAAATTCACTTTCCCAAGAAATGATTGAATCTCTTTCCTACTTCTTGGCAAATCTACTTTTTGAATTGCATTAACTCTGTTAGGATCAATCCTAATTCCATCTTCAGAAAAAATATGACCAAGTAATTTGCCTGTAGTTAAAGCAAAGATGCTTTTAGTAGGATTAAGAGAGATACCAAACCTTCTACATTTCAGCAGAATTTTTCCTAGGTGTTTTAGATGATCTTCCTCTTTCTTTGAAAATACTATTATATCATCAAGATAAATAACCACCATCTTGTCCTTTTCTTCGGAAAAATAAATGTCCATTGCTCTTTGAAAAGTAGCTCCCGCATTCATGAGACCAAAAGGCATCTTGGCATACATGAATGTGCCCCATGGTGTTGTGAAGGTTGTTTTCTCCTGATCATCTGGATGCACAAGAATCTGATTAAGCCATCAAGCATAGACATTTTTTGTGAACCAACAATATTTTGCAAATATGAATCCATCTTGGGAAGAGGATAATTGTCCTTTAGTGAAGCCTTATTCAAATTCCTGAAGTCAATACAAATTCTAATTTCCCCACTCTTCTTTCTAACCGGTACCAAATTTGCAAGCCAATTTGAGAATTTGATTCGCACAATGATTTTAGCATCAAAAAGCTTCTTAATCTCCTTTTCAATCAATGGCATGAGAAGGGGATTAATTCTTCTCAACTTCTATTTGAAAGGTTTCTCATTTTATTTAATAGGAATAGTATGCTGAATAATGGAAGGATCATACTATTTCAAATCAGCATAACTCCAAGCAAAAACATCAAAAAAACTCTTCATCATCTCAATATATTTGAATTTCATATCAACTGAAAGAAACTTTGAAGTTTTGATCATTTTAGGAAAAGCTGATGTACCTAGATTACAGGGTCTACTTCCTCTTAATCAACTTCAATCTTTGGTGATTTGAAAACATCATTCTGATAAAAAAGCTTCTCAAGAGGAATAAGACCCTTTGGTATTGAATTATTCTTTAATTGTAAGACTTCATAATTTTCTTTAGACTTAACAAGCATGTTTTGTTGATCTACTTGAGTACTTTAAAATTCTTCTTTCAACTCAATAAAATTCTTTACCTGTTGATCATATTCAAAAACTTGCCAATTGGTGATATTGTTTGATATAGCTGGTCTATAACAGACTTCAATCTCATATTTCTCAGAAGAATGAATAGGAATGACAAAAAGAATCGCCGAAACAGCAAGGGAATCAACAATGGAGTTTTGGTCTCTAGTTTTGACAATGAGAGAATAGGCTTGAAAATTCTCCAACATGTCTAAAACTAGATTTTTGTATGCTCTCATTCTTACATTCTTTGTTTGATAAACACCTTCAACTTGTCTAATAACCAATTCAGAATTTCTAAAAATAGAAATATTCTGAGCCTTCGTTCTTATCAAAACATCTAGCCCCAAAATCAAAGATTCATATTCAGCCATGCTATTTGTGCAATCAAAATTCAGTTTGTAAGAGTAAAACTTACTCTCATCACTTGGACTTTTAATCCAAATTCCTACTCCTACCCCTTCTTTTCCTGCTGATCCATCGAAGTACAATGACCACCATCCCTCAATCTCTTTCTTATTTACTTGCTGTTTTTCTGAGTGATGATTTTTTGCTCTCATTTCTTCCAGACCACTATCAACCGACTCATTGAAAAGAATGGCAGATCCAAGTTCAGTATCAATTGCATAAATAGAAAAATTCTAAGGTTTATCTTTGTTACTTACCATATAAGCCATTCTAGTCTCCCGATACAATCTCCTTTGTTCACCAAAAATAGGAATTGTGGCATAAGTAAGGTCCACCTGCATTGTGCCTTTAATTTTTGCTGCCCATGATCTTGATAGCAACATCCCAAACTTTGGCGGAATATCAGCCACAACAATGTCCATAACAATTCTCTTTGTTGGGATTTGTGTTAGACCAACAACCACATCTTTGATTAGACCAATACATTGAACTCGTTTTGAGTCAAAAGAAAATAAATCCTTATATGGTCTTGTTACCTGTAACCCTAACCTTTCCATAATTACCTTGGGCATGAGATTACGAGAATCCCCTGAATCCAACATAACATTATGTAAAGTCATATCATGAATACTAATGCTTACATAGAAAGGAGGAAACTCTTCATTTTGATCATCTTCTAACCTTGGACCCAAATATATAGTAGGATTATCTTCTTGGACATTTAAAATATTAGCAGCTCCTCGTAATGAATTCAACATCTCAACAATCTTGCTTCTATATTGATTTACCTTGAGAATCTCACTAAAAGGGACTGATATTTTAATCTTTAAAATTTCATTCTCAAGGTTGAAAATAGAAACAATTTTTTCAGCTTCTTTGATAGGAGGAGGAAGTTGAGTGTCTTTCTTACCAAGCGGAGTGTCTTTCTTACCTTCAACAATCTTTGGGGTGTCATTTTAGCTTCAGCAACCTTTAGAGCATCTTTCTTAGGCTGCACTTTGTTTGCAATAATCGACACATTTCTATTTCTAAGATTACATTGTTTTTGCATTTCAAAGATGGCATGCTGATACCCTTTAAAACAATTTGAAGGCTCTTCCCCTTGATTGGCCAAATATGACTCATCATGCTCTTCTTTAGTCAAGAAAATTTCTGACATCTCTTCGTCAAGGCAATGGATAGATTCTTCAGGAATTTGAGGATCATCTTCTTCATCAACCAAATTCTACTGAAAAGGAGGTCTCACTAGAGGATCAAGTTGTTGGTTTCTATTTTCTCTTGGTATTTGTTGGTTTTGAGGTCTCTTGAATTGAGGATTTATAAATTGAGGTTCATGTTGCATAGGAGGAGCAGAAGTGTTTCCAAGAGCTAATGTATCCATCAACTTCTCCATGGTTTTCATCATTGAGTCTAATTTATCTTCAGAAGTTGAAGAGGAAGGTTTTTCTTCTTCTTCCAATTTAATTTTTCCCATTTTTGACTTTTTAGCAGCTATCATGTTTACCTCTACCTTTACTGCATCACTCTGCATTTCAGCAAGTGTGGGTGATTCTCTTTCTCTCAACAAGAGAGAAAAGTCATAATCAAATGCTTCAACATATTTCATTTGTGCTAGGGCTTCTAGAGGTTTCAAACGAGCTGGAATTGAGTTAAACACTTTATTGAATCTTTTCGAAATATTCTGAACGATTTCGTCAGATTCCCTTCTAAGGTTGTTATATTCAATAAGTTCTTGAACTATATTAGTTCTATTTCCCCATTTCCTTAAAAAATTATATTCAAACTCAACCCAATTTCGAATGCTTCCTGGTGTAAGAGCTTTAAACCATTTTCTAACTTCACCAATAAAGCCCTGTGCAAAAGGTCTTAACTTCACATCTTCATCATCGACTTCTTCTCTGTCAACAAAATCATTAAATCTGTCTACGTGTTCTTCTGCTGTAATTTCTTCATCACTACCCCAGGTAGGGATCCTACTAGCATATTTACTAGGAAGGTCATGCAAAATAGCAGGGAGCACAAGTGGAGCATACCTAGTAGGTGCAACCATGATTAGAGGAGGAACAATAGTTATAGGGATAACAGGAATAGAAGATGAAGAACTGATATGAGGAGGACTGCTTGGTTTTTGTAAGCCACTAGGAATGGAAGACACAGAAGATGAAGAATTGATATGAGGAGGACTTCTTGGCTTCTATAAACCACTAACAAATGAACTCCAATTTGGAAGAGGTAAACCAGCTTTAGATTTTAGCACGACTTTGAAAGGGTCAAGTTATTTCAATTTATCTAGAGAGTCTTTTTTCTCACAATAGTTCAGATGTAACAACTTCCCTCTTCTTTGTCTTCTTGGGTTACTATGGCTGAAGTGTCAATTCCTGTCTTTTGCAAGTCTAAGATAATATCAACGAGTTCCTTTTCATTTTCTGATCTAAACAACACTTCATGAATTTTATCATCAACTTTTTTGTCTTCAAGACTTCTTGAGAATTTAGAGAGAAAAGATTTCAAATAAGATGGAGTACCCGATATTTCTGAAAATCTTTGGCTAACTCTTGAAACAATGTTTGGATTGTCCACAGTGGTAGGTGGATTGGGGTCAGGATTGCTCCATGTGTATCTCTTTCTCGAGGCCACCTTTAATCTTTGAAATCATATGGACTCACAAAGGTATATTGTAGCCTTGAAAAACTTTCTGAGCTCCTACTACCTTCAGAAGTTTAGCTTCTTGATTTGGGGAATGAGTAATCTTTAGTCTCCCGGCAGATGCACCAAAATGTTATAAAAAAATATCACCCTGATAGGCTATTGATCAAGTAGACTTTGAGTAACTCTTTTAAACCAATCTTTTTGTTGAGGCTTAGCCTCCTCAACCTGAGAGGGCTCTCTCAATAGGTTTAAGATTTTTTATTAATGATTAGATGGCTAACTCTAGGAATAAAAATAGATAAAAATGTATAACTGTTTGAATCAAATATTAGCAAACATCTATTGGGCTATGGAGTCAAGGTAGTCTTCAACAAAACATCATGATCAACAAAACATGGAAGTCAAGGCACTCAGAGTTCAGTTTTATAAGTTAAATAGAAACACAGTAAATCAACACAGTTTACAAGCATGTGAAGGAAGTTAGAGAATTTTCTAATGAATTATAAGTATCACAAGCTCATACCACTGTGAATAAGTAATTGAACAATGCCATAAAAAGATCAAACACATAAACCCCTTGTGAATCCCGAGTAGTAAAACTGATCTTTGTATTAAGTCTGAAAAACCACAGTTTCTTACAATAACACAACTTTCTTTTTCTAATAAAATTACCAAACCCGAGGAATTCGATTCTCATGCTTTATATAGAGTTTTTTCAGCCTTGGATTCTATGATCCATCATTAGGAGAATTTGAATTCCTATCATTGACACCTACCTATTCATAAAACAAACTACTTAATTATAACTTGACAGTTAACTGTCTTTAAAAGTCCTAATACAAATAGGAGTGAAACTCCTAAAACATGCTTTCAAAAACCTTATCTATGACTTAAACACATTCTTTAATCAACTGCCAATCCATGTCTTCGAGCTTGATGATGTCTCCAGTATTGTTGCAAACCCTGCTGAGTCATGACCTAACTGTTGTGAAAACAACGAGACAAAGTTCCTCCTTTTAAGGTCCTTAATCATTTATGCTTATCTTCAAGTAGTTTCATATGTGGCATATGTTAGTAATCCATTTAAACTCCATTCTTCCTCTTGTGCAAAAAGAGAACCTTGAACATATGGAAAAGAGGATAAACCACGACTGTGCTACGAAAATAGTCTTTTTTCATAGCACAACTTTTATATCACTTATGGAATACTTCTTTAAACAATTCTGCATCATTTCCATCTGAAACTTTATCAGTGATCTTCATGTGTCTACTAGCAATCATCAAAACTTGGAATTTATCAGACCTTACCTTCGAAATACATCTACAAGGTGCTAAAAGGTCACCTTCAGTAGTTTCGTAGTGAGCTATGAAACTGCTGTGTATGCTCTGTAGTTGTGGGAATTTCATAATTTCATAAAGACTGATATGATCACCAAAAATCAAAACAACTTACCCTTATAAGATGTTCTTCTTCACAAATGACCTTTTTTTATGCCAAAACCGTTTTAAGATATATCCTTCATTGCCCTTTTTCATCACCTTGTTTCATTATTGTTGCAGCCTTTTCTTCAGATTTTGTTAATTGTATTCCTAGGTCTTCAATCTGTCTCTTCAATCTCCTGTTAGTAGTTCTCAACTGAGCATTCATCTTCCTTACAAATCTGGCTTCTTTGATTGCAGGAACAATCCAAGTAAAGTATTGGATTTCACTACTGACTATTTCTGGTCTGGAAACTTTTTCAACTTCCCAGAGAGCCTTTATCCTTTTGAAATCTATCTTCTGAGCAGCATGCCTTCTTTCTCTCATCCTTAGTCTATAAATTTCATTATTAGTTGCTCTTAACCTTTCTTCCATTTCTTCATAACTGATTTTTTCTGTTTGAGTGGAAAAAACTCTGTTTTTGTCACCTTTATGTATTGGTAATGAAAGGACTATCAACTCTTCCCGAACAGCAGGAGATTCTTCTATTTTACCTAACTCAACATTGGACTCTTGTATCTTTTTAGATTGCTTGGTTAAGGGCTTTCAAGGCTTGAACACAAATTCTATAACATCATCCTCAAATTCTAGTTTCTTAGAGGATTTCATCTTCTTCGACTTTCCTTTATCAAACTCTATGACATGTGCTTACACCAAAGGGGATTATGCAATATCAATGCCTTTTAAAATATCATTTAAATTACACTTCAAGCTTGAAGTTTCTCCCGAGATCAATGATTTACCCTTCTCCTTAGAAATTTGACTTCTAGTCAATCTCTTTTGAACTGGTTTGGTAGATGACTATTCTTCTGTCCCTTCTTTAACTTCAACTATCTTTTCCTTTGTGGATTTAGTAGTCTCAAGAATAATCATTGATGTTTTTCTCACTTGCTCTTTCACCTGCTTTCTATGTTTCAGCTTAACAAATCTCTTTGCCGTGGACATTACAAACTTGCTGATTTTTGCTAATGGAGTTTCTTTAACCTTAGGGCTGATGCTTGTATCTTGATTTTCCCCTCCAAAACCACATAGAAACAGAAATGAAGACCATTCTCTGTTGATTCTTTTAAGTTCATGTAAAACTATCAGTTTAATTAGGCCATGATGAAACAAGGAAGTTTCATGTCCTTGAGATTTCATTTGCACTTTATTTGCCATCTTAGCTATACTTCGACACAGGAAGAAGGGAAAATCTAAAAAAATCATACCAATAAACTGCAACAGGAGTTTAAAATGATATGAATAAAACTTATGATATCTGCCCTCACCAGTAAAATAACGTTGAATGTTGAAGAGCAAGTTGGCATAGGTGTCTTTGACGTAGTTCCTTAGAATTGCCTTGGTTAAGTCTGTTTCTACAAATTTTGGCTTTAGGAACACTTTACATGGTTCCATGTCAAATATGAAGTTTTTTAACCATACATCTTGTCCCCTAGGAATCTCTGTCACCAAAGCTATGATCTCTGGAGAAATTTGCAAGTTTCGGATTCAAATCTTTATGTTTGTGCCAGTGAAATGTAGTGCAAACTCCTTTCTCACCTGAGTATGTCCTCCCTTCAATTTTTTACAAAACTTCGAACATACTGCTTTATTGAAGGCTTCTACAACTGATTTATCTCTGACTAAGATGTTGGTGCTTTTAGGCTCCATTCTTAAAAAATGACCAAACCTGTGACTTTTCTTCTCTTCTGTCATCTTTACTTCTGAATTATTGTAACTAATCAACCTTGCTTGAAATTCTGTTGATCAGCCTCACCTGCTTATGGTGGTCAGCCTCGCTTGAATTATGGATGAGAGAAACCTTGGTAAGAAATTACCATAAGCTTACCATTCAAAAAGCAATCTGTTTGAGGGTTTGCAAGCAAACTATAAAAAGAAACTAGCCAGCCCTTCCGAATTTGCAATTTCTTATCATGATGACCCCTAAATTCAAAATGATGAGTTTTGGATGGTGGCATGCTTAAGAACTGACTCCTAGCTGGCACCTAATAATGAAAATTTAACGAAATCTTAATGGATTGATGTTTTGACATGACTACCTACGAATCCCCGCTTTCGTAGTGAGTAGGGAAATGTGCTATGAAAAGAGCAGTGTTTTTGTAGCGCAAAACAAACATTTTACACTGTCTACAGTATGAAAACATGGTTTCGGGGCTAATTCCATTTTTTTTTCAAAATGGTTTAAGATATGAGTTTCTAGACTGAAAGCGAGACTTATGAGACATGGAATAAGGTTGTTAGATTTTATTTGGACATGAAAATTAGACCTATGAGACTCCTAACCTATCACCTACCCATTAAAACATAGGATGACTTGACACTTATCTATGACCATGATGAGGTAAAATGTAAACTCTTATTTTGGTGATAACATACGCTACTTGGAAGAGTCAAACCTATGTGTATATGCGCTTTTATCGAGGTGAACTAGTGTATAGATCTGCAAATATTAACTCACAAATTTGCTGCTATTTTAGACTTCAGACAAACCCAGATCATGACATTTAAAGAATAAAATATGTGTACACAATCAGATCTATCCCAACCAATATCATATCATTCAATGATAAGTCATTTCAGGTCTCATGATCCTGATCCAACATTGAATTCAAGGTGCACAAAATATTTTAGATCAAATCACAAACATAGCCCCTGCAACATAAAATATACTAACGATAGAAGTATTCCTCAGAAACCCTTTTCACTTGCACACTCTGGCCTTATGATCTTCTTCTCCTTATATAGTTTTAGGCCTTTCTCAATACCTCGGACCAAAACCACTTAGGACCTGTGGTATTCTTGGACAGGATCAAACAGTCATTACTCCGCTCAATATTGTGGGCTAATACCATGGTATTCATCCTTGGAATTGTTTGCTCTTGAATTTCCTTGATATTCCATCATATACACGCTTTTCTTGTTGTGAAGGTGCGTGTATATGTATACACTCTTTTTGTTCTGTGAACAAGTGTCTATACAATGTTTTGACTAATTGGACCTATGTATACATCTTAAAATTATTTACACCATCCTTTTCCTTCAACTTCTTTATTTTGGTCAGTAGGCCTTAGTTCCATCTTCCTATTCTTCTATACCAATGCCATGTTACCTCTTAAATGATCTGTTACAATGTGAGTTTCCTTTCATCAGAACTGAACTGATATGTGAGTGAGTTGCCATCAAGGACAACACTTGTATCATAATTCCAACAAGAATCTTTAAACAAGAATCTTTTGGTGGTATCGATTTTACTACGAATATTTAAACTTATACAAATTAGAAATACAGTGAAAGTTGTTGCCTTGCTATATTTTCTTCACAATATCATAGCATTGTTGTAATATGATTAATAACTACAAATCCTTTTCTCACCAAAATTTTCTTTGATGAATAATTTAGATATAGTTTTCTTTACCAACATAGAGTTCATTGTTCTTAAGTTCATCACTAGGTTGCACATTTTGTAAGCACAAAAGTCACAAATTTATTTTTTTTCTTGTAGTTTTACTATCTCAATTTTGAGAACCCTTCAAATCAATGAAGTGCCTTTTTCTTTTACATTAAAAAAGATTTGAGATAATTACACTTCCTTCAAACCGCGAATACAAATAGAGTTAAAAAAAGGTTACATTCTTTCTTTGAAGTACGAAGAAAAATCTAGAAAATTAGCCTCCCTAAGTTGAAATTCATGAACTTCGAATAAAAAATGTAAAGTCCTTAATGATGAAGTCTCAATTCTAAAATCCGAGGTGATGCACTAGTAGTTATATAAGTGTATTTGCACCAAAAATTCAACCTAGATAAAGAGGAAGACTGAATATTGGTTTGTGTTTTTACATCCACCATAGCAAGCTAAAATGATAGCAAAACCAATTTAAGCATGAGGCCATAATAGGATTTTCCATATTTTAAATAATGAATCTACTAAATATGGTGGATGTTAAGAAAACAATTCCCTAGAATGCATTCAAATAAAGCATACAAATGCAATGCCCAATGTCTGAAAAACATGTACTCAAATCAAGAATGTACAGAGAATAGTCATAATGTTATGAAACCAGCTCAAGAAAAGATAGAAAAGATAGATCAACGCCTTAGAATTCAGCCTCTTCAAGGGGGCAACCTCCTTTACATTACATAAATGAACAATTCTTGGATGATTCAAATGATAAAACCTCCTTCCTATATATAGGAGTCTAAGGAGTCACATTATAACCCAGCCGACCTAACAATAATAATATAAAGCCACAAAAATAACAATAGAGGGATTCTATAGGGAACAGTAATAACAATATGGGGACAATAGGGGCACAACGATATTAATAAGGGGTACAACTACAATAGTAATGGAGTAATCACTAGTATTATATGGACCCAACATGCCCCTCTCCTTCAAAAAAAGTGTTGTCCTCAACGCTTGAGTAGTTCTGGATGCTTCTGTATAAAATTCTGATCCTCCCATGTGGAATCTTCAGCAGATAAGTTCTTCCACTTGATAAGATAATCTGAAATTGATCGATTTCGTAGCTGTCGAGTTCTTGTTTCTGTGACTGCTTCTGGTTCCAATATAATTTTTCCTTTCGTCAAGTTCTGGAAATATTGTTTGAACTGGGAGCTTGTCGCCTATAACCTTCTTTAAACATGAACATGGAAAACTGGGTGCAATCGAGAAGCTGCAGGAAGCTCCAATTTGTATGCCATAGTACCAATCTTTTGCAACACCTTGTATGGACCATAATACTTTGGTGATAATTTATTATCCTTCTTAGCTTGCTTGAGGGACATTAGCTTATATGGTTGTAGCCGTAGGAATACCCAATCACCTACATCAAAACTTCTTTCGTTGCGATGTTGATTTGTCTATTGTTTCATTCTATTCTATGCCAACATGAGGTTATCCTTTAAGAGTTGGAGGACTTGTTGTTGATGTTCGATGTGATGTTCCACTACTTGAACTTTATAATTTTCTCTTAAATATGATGTGATGGATGGTGGCTGATATCCATAAAGTGCCATAAATGGGGTCATTTTTGTTGTTGTATGGAAGGAAGTGTTATACCACCATTCAGCCAGAGGCAACCATTTGACGCATTGTGTCTATTTATCAGATACAAAGCAACGAAGATATCCTTCCAAACATTTGTTTACTATTTCAGTTTGCCCATCATATTGAGGATGATAAGATGAGCTATGAGCTAACTGAGTACCGAGACAAGAAAATAATTCTGTCCAAAAATTTCCAGTGAAAATGGGATCTTTGTCACTTACACTAATCTTTGGGCTTCCATGTAGCTTTTGAATTGTTTCCATATATGCAGTAGAAACTGTACTGGCTTTAAATGGATGTGATAATGCATAAAAGTGTGCATACTTGGTAAGTCTGTCAACTACCACCATGATTACACTCTTTCCCTCAGACTTGGGTAAACCTGTAATAAAATCCATTAAAACCTCCTCCCAACGTTGGCTTGGAATGGACAAAGGTTGTAATAGACATGGGATCTTAATTGTTTCAACTTTATTTTGTTGGAAAACCAAACATTCTGCCACAAACTTTTGAATATCCGATTTAAGGCCATCCTAAAAAAATTCATTCTTAATCCCGTGGTAAGTTTTTAAAAATCCTTAGTGCCCTCCTAAGGGAGAAGTGTGCAATTCCATAAGAATCTTTTGTTTGAGTTGGGAATTCTTACAGAGGTATAAGTGATCTTTGTACCATAACGAATCATTTTTCCAGCTAAATGTATCCGACGTACTGGAATCTTGTTGTAACTTTCAAATAAGTGCCCACACTTCTTCATCATTCTTCCATTTCTCCCTTGCTTCATTTATCCAATCTGGTTGGATAATAGAAATGGCACCACAACAATGCTTCCACATCCTCATCCTTTCTTGAGAGTGCATCTGCCAGCACATTTTGCTTCCCTTTTTTGTATATGATTTCAAAGTCATAACCCAACATCTTTGTGACCCACTTTTGTTGCTCTTCAGAGGATAATCTTTCTTCTAAAAAGTATTTAAGGCTATCCTGATCTATTTTTACCTGGAAGTGTCTTCCCGTTAGCTAGGGTTGCCATTTCTTAAGTGCATGGAGTATTGCCAACATTTCCTTCTCATAAATAGCTTTGTGTAAAAACTTTCCCTTGATTGGACGACTTTCAAAACAAATGGGTCTTTCATCTTGGATTAAAATAGCACCAATTCCATTTCCTGAAGTATCACATTCCATAATAAAGGTTTTTGTGAAGTTCAGTGTAGCTAAGATCGGTACTTGGCACATTGCCTCTTTAAGATGTTTGAAGGCCTTTGTTGCTTCTGGAGTCCATGAAAATGCATCTTTCTT
>APFE031300913.1:168904-187224 GCA_000404065.3 Pinus taeda
CTTTCTTGCTCCTTTTCTTCTTCCTCTTCACAATCTATGTAGAATATTTCTTCTCAGCACACTTATGACCTTTAGTGTATTTGCTATCACAACTGTAACAAAGCCCTTTTGCTCTTTTTTCTTCCAATTGTTGTGGTGTCTACCTTATAGTTTGTGGAAGGCTAGGGGCAACAAACTTCCATTTATAGTTGTGACTGGTATGCTCCCTGGTTGCCATAATTTTGCTTTCCATTTTTCTTGCTAACCTGAATGCCTTCTCTAATGAATCAGGTTCCCAAAGGCGAACATCATGTTGGATATTATCCTTTAAAGACCCTATGAACACATCAACTCTATGCTCCTCTGGAATATCTTTTACCCTTATGTTCAATTTTTGGAACTCCTCAATGCGCTCCATTATTGAACCCTTTTTGAGACTTATTAATTGGCTAAAAAAAGTGTTGCTTTTTGTATCCTCATAATGTGCCATCAATTCTTCCGTAAAAATTGCCCAAGTGATAAATTGTTTACGAGAGCAAAGCCATTGATACCATACAAAACTGATTTGGTTCCAAATATAAAGTTGCCATACGTACCTTTTGTGTGTTTTGCACATTATTGAGATCGAAAAATTGCTCCATCTGTAATATCCATGTTGCGGGATCCTTGCCATCAAACTTCCTCATATCGATTTTTGGAATATGGTGGGTCTTTGATCCAACATTAGAGTCTATGGAATCATGATTAATATTTCTTTTGTTCTCATCATGAGTTTCCTTTACTACCCTTTCACCCTTAGTGACCCTTTCTTGTAGCAACTTATTCATATTTATCTTCAATTCTTCCATGTATGTCTTCAAATCTATCTTCAAATCATCCATCTTAGCTTCCACGTCATTCATCTTAGCTTCTACACCTTTCTTTAAACAATCCATCTTAGATTCTGTTCCTTTTTGTGCAAGGGACACTTGTTGCACTTGGTCTCGTAATTTTGATATATCATGTTGCATTTCTTCCTCTTCTTCATGAGTCATGCTAGACCTTTCAGGTCGCCTACTAGGTGTTTCCATTTTCTTTCTTCGGGGCATCAATTACTGATAATAATGATTCACTATTCCCTTTGAATTCCTTCAAAATAAATTTTCAAACCAAGCGCAAGCAAACATTTAAAAAAAATATACACACCTTTTTTCACTTTGTAGGAGCTCGATATTGCTTTTGATGTATCTCTGTAATTTTAGATCATCCAGTTTTGGAATTGCGACCTACGGTAGCCCTTTGTGTCCTCATTCTAATGACACTAATCTGACCCCAATTGGATTCTCCATGGAAGGGTTATGCCAAATCTCCCATAGTGACCTGATTATAGACTTATTTAGTAGAGAGAACTTGTACGACATGCCACGAGTCACTGTTTCTACCTTTGACTCTAAAAATATATATACAAGAAAACTACAGTCTGTCCTCTTTCTATACCTCCTTACGAAATTTCAATCTAATGCTCAGAGAGAAAGTTACGACGATTTTCCCCAGGTCACCTATTTGGAATGTAATTCAGGAGTCTAAAAAAATACCAACTTCCTCAGATCATATCTCCGCAATATTGCACGAAAAGCTCTGAAATTCAGACCTGAGATTTAGCGTGATGTCTTCTCAAATGGGTTCCTTTTTCAACTTCTGAAACATCGTAGAAAAATAGTTATAGCAAAAATTCCACGATGACCTGTTTGGAGCAGCGAAACCCTAGAATCCAAAGCTCTGATACCAAATGTTATGAAACCAGCTCAAGAAAAGATAGATCAACGCCTTAGAATTCAGCCTCTTTGAGGGGCAAACCTCCTTTACATTACATAATTGAACAATTCTTGGATGATTCAAATGATAAACCTCCTTTCGATATATAGGAGTCTAAGGAGTCACAATATAACCCAGCCGACCTAACAATAATAATATAAAGCCACAAAAATAACAAAAGAGGGATTCTATGGGGCACATTAATAACAATATGGGGAAAATAAGGGCACAACAATATTAATAAGGGGTACAACTACAATAGTAATGGGGCAATCACTAGTATTATAGGGACCCAACACATAAAAAATATATGAATCAAATCTTTCAAGTCATTAATGATGAAGTCTCAACTCTACAATCATAGGTCGTGCAATAGTTGTTAGATTAAGTGTATTTTCACAAAAAAGTTAACCTAGATGGAAAAGAAGACTGATAATTGGCTTGTGCTTTTAGTCCACCATAACAAGTTAAGATTGCAAGATAACCCAATTTAGGCATCATGCCATAACATCCCCATCCCGAGCTAGGCTCCTGATATGATTCTCAACAGGGAATGTAACACCTATGACTCTCACACCCTCATCATGAGGAGGTCTACAATGCAGTAGGAGAGAAAAAGTTGAGTCGCACATAATCTGATTTTTAATTTGGCTCTGGCTATCTATCAAAATGCCATTAATAATCACACCATCATCGTTGGGAGGTCTGCAAGATGGCATTCGTATCAACATCAAATTGTATGAATTATGATTATGATTTTGGCTTTGGCTAGGGCCCAAAACACTAAAACCCCTCATACTATCCTAATCATTGGCTCTACAAGATGGGATTGGAGTTGCTATTAACTTGCATGAATTTTTGTTCTCACTGTGGCTATCATGGCTTTGGATTTGATTAATGTTCATAACATCAATATCCATCACGTCGCCACTACCATCATCATCATTGGATATGTACTGCAATGGATGTACTACAACAACAATGGAAATGACGTAGTTGACATCAAATTCCACACATGTTCATCATTAAGAAAATATCTTGATGATGAAGGTGGATTGGACAACAAATTAGATATTTTAGGCTGACGAACTCCTCTCTCCTCTTAACCCTCCTTGCACAACAACCCCAATAGTGATATATCTAGTCCCACTCCCCATTTGACATGCCCTAACTTGGGCCAACTCTAATACATTCCCCATCACCAGTGTCTCCCTTCCCCACCATGCTGTTAAGCACTGATAAAATGGGGAAAAATGGATTCTTACAAAATCATGAATCCACACACTCTGCATGAAAAGTGTGCCTACAAAGAGGCAACAACCTGCATGTCTCACCCCTCTAAAATTCATCGAAGAAAACATCACACTTTGATCAAACAAATTCATGCATCCATAATCCATTCTCAATCCTATTACCATTATGTTCAGCATCATTACAAAGCATTCTATGTGAAATAATATACATACCACCATGGTTATATTTGAAGGAAGGAAACTTCAACACCTCCTTTAGAGACATCCCCACACCATTCGCACTGGTAGGAGAAGAAGAAATTCCTCTCTTTGCAGGCCCCCTGTCGCTCAGATTTCTAATTTATCTAACCATAACACACAAATGAATTGAAATCAAAATTCCAATACCAAAGAAAAGAAATACAATTGATATCACTAGAGAGTCTAGACATTACCATGATATGTGTTATTAGGGTAACTCTACAAACATACATCGATTTCAACACAACTATTGTGTATTTAAATTATACTCAGTTCTTCTTCTCTAGGATGATTGTTTGTTTTATGAATATCAAGGGGCTTCCAAATCCAAGCAATATGTACCCCCAAAAAAATAGTGCATAGTAAAATTATTGCCAATATGTTGAAACTATATTAGATTGTCTTCGCCCTAGTTTTGTATTAGAGTTGGAAATTGCATTTTTATTTTCAAGTTGTGTTAAATTGCGAAAAGAGTTGTGTTAAATTGATAAATATGGTTTTATCAAAATTATTAATATTTATAAAGGCAAATAGAGAAGAAAACTAGATGTTCATTAGTTATAAAATATCTTGATGATGAAGGTGGATTGGACACCAAATTACACATCTCAGACTGATGAAAACCATACCTCCTCTCTCCTTTTAACCCTCCTTTCAGAGAAACCCCAATAGAAATATCTTTGGTCCCACTCCCCATCTCACATCCCGCAACTTGGGCCAACTCTAACACATTTCCATCACCATTGTCCCTCTTTGCCCACCATGTTGTTGAGTGTTGGTATTACAAATGGGACACAAGGGGTTCTTAGAGAACCTTGAATCCACACACTGTACATGAAAAGTGAGCCTATAAAGAGGCAACAACCTCCATGTCTCACCCCTCTAAATTTCATCCAAGAAAACACCACACTCTGAAAAATCAACTTCATGCATCCATAATCCATTCTCAATCTTATCATAATTATTTTTAGTATCATTGCAAAGTATTCTATGTAACGTAATATACATCCCACTAAGTTTATATTCAAAGGAAGGTATCTTCTGCACCTGTTCGTAAGACATTCCCACACCATTCCCAAGGCCTCTTGTCGCTTAGACTTCTGATTTCTCTAACCATGATACACAAATGAATTGAAATCATAATTCCAATACAAAAAAGTAGTACAACTAATAGCATTGTAGACGTTACCATGATGTGTGTTATTAGAGTAACTATATTGAAAAAACATCAATTTCAACATACCAACTCTGTAGTTAAATTATGCTCGGTTCTTCTTCTATGGGATGATTGTTTGTTTATGGGGCTTTCGAATCCCAATAATATGAAGCCCAAAAAAATAATGTATAGTAAAATTATCACCAATATGTTGAAACTGAATTAGATCATCTTCATCCTGGTTAAAGTTTGCAATTGGATTTTGATTTTCAAGTCAAATTATTTGGATTTCAGTCATTCTTTCCCCTCTTCCTTCAAAACCACCCGCCTGATTTCCCCAACAAAAGGCACTGTAATGCCATCTTTGATACCATGGAAAGGCTCCATTGGTGCTAGACTTGCCATAAATTGTGATATCCCATCTCTTTCATTCATTATTTTTTGAAATGTTGTAGAAGGCGAAACACTAAGAATCAGTGAAGCTTAGGAGAGGAAAACCCTATCTAAACTTGAGGTCCTCAAGGAAAAAATATTACGTATCTATTTCAATTCTTTCCACAACACATTACCTCTCGATTCGTGGCACCCAATGACCGAGCATAATTCGCATCGAATGACAAAGATGAGAGACAAAAACCCTATCTAAACTTAGGGACCTGAAAGAAAAAATATTAGGCACGCATTTCAATGCTTGCCACAACACATTACCTCTCAATTCATGGCACACAATGGCTGAGCATAATTTTTATTAGACTGCATAAATCAAGTAGTTGGCTGAGAGTTGAAGAAATTGGTTTACAGGAGTCAGTGGTGGATCTAATGGTCGAAATTTTTTCAATTGTCTAAGATTCTAACGAATGGTGTTGAAGAGTGCAACATGGCATTTGGGGGAGTTCTTCCCAAAGGGGAACGCCTTATGGCATAATTTGAAGGAATCTCACTATTCTATAATTTGTTGCGCATATAATATATATATATATATATATATTATATATATAATATATAAGTTTAAGTTATGTACTCTATATAGCATTCAAAAAATACAATTTAAATATTGAGCTATATTATATATATATATATTATATATATATATATAATATATATATATATATATATATATATATATATATATATATATATATATATATATATATGTATGAAATTGACCTCTAAAAATTAAACCGTTATAGAACCATTTTAAGCATGATCTAACATGCACCAGAGGGATCAAATCTCTTCAAGTGCAAAATTTGAAAAATAGATAGATAGATAGAGATACAATTTATTTTTCAAATTTTGCACTATAAAAGAGGTTTGCACTTGAATAAATTTGACCCCTTTGGTGCATGCTAGATTCATGCTTAAAATGGTTCTATAATGGTTTAATTTTAAGGTCATCGCTAAGCTAAATATTCAATTGGTATGTGAGACCTTTTGTTTATGGATTAAGAGGCATTTTTTCCATCAATGTATTCATTAGTTTATTTATTTATATATTTATGGAGGTGTAGATCATATATTCCCTCTATATTTAAACTCTTGAACTTTTAAGAAGAAATAAATGCTTCCATTTTAATACATTAATGAAGATCTATTAATTTAAAATTAAATAACTAACTAAGCTATATAAAATATTAAAGAACTGGTAAACGTCAATAGGCATCAATCCATGATAATTGTCCAAGCACCTCATGATACATCTGACATGGCTATACACAACCACATAAATTAAATGGTTGATAGAAACACATATGCATCAAGACATTATGATTACCAAAATGATAAAAAATCATAAAAAATAATGAAATTATAACTATAATTTATTTAAATTATTATTACATCCCAATATGTGGGTGATGTGTTATTTGTCCTTCCTCAATGTGGAATTGACACATGCTCTTAAAAAAAATACTCTAAATAAGAAAACAATGCAACTATTATAAGTCAATATACATATTTGGTTAGATTTAATCACAAGCATTACAAAACATTAATAATCCCACTTTTATTGTGCTAACTCATTTAATATATTTTTAATATTACAACCCCTATGAAGGAGATGTGGTAAAAATATCTCACCTTTACTCTTAGAGCTATAAATAAAAAAACACAACTTTTGTTCATATGACACATGTACATAAACACCTATCAATGTAATTAAAGAAATCATAAAAAATAACTAAATATATATATATATATATAATATATATATATATATATATATAATATATATATATATATTATATAATATATATATCTATAATATATATATATATATATATAGAACCTCATTGTTAAAGACATGATTGATATGGGTGACACTAATTCAGGCAAAGATCTACAGACGTGCTCCGCTGCAGCTAGGGTTTCCCTAGCCTCCCCATGTTGCCATACTTTGCTCCATCGAGATCTAATCCATCCTCGAAACGTGAGCCCATGTGGTCATTTGAATCTATGATCTGTGAGAAATTTTGGCTAATTAGGGGATATCGAATTAGCCCTAGTGGAGTGTCCTTGGGTTTTGACACTATTGTAGTGCTCTTCCATGAGGCAGTGTATTTCAATGATCCATGGGAGCCATCTAATTTATGGATAACAATGATGATGAGGTTGGTCGAAAACCATAATGACTACTTAATACAAGCTCCCTTCTTTAGATTCCTGATATTTTGTTAAAAGTTTGATCTCATAAGTTAAGATAAAGGCCATCATCACCTTGCCTCAAGTTTCTATTGAACACATCATTTCTATCTCCATGTTCAGGTTTTCTTTTTGAGAACTTGAATGGTTTAGAATAGTTCTTGTTCAATGGATTTCACATGTAGTTCATTGATTATGGATACCCTTTAAGGGATATTAAGTGGGTGTTCTTTTTTCTATGTGGTTTAATGCATGCATAATGGGAGCCCTAAACAAATTCTTGTAGAAGAAATAACCAAACCCTTCTCTGGACGTAGGGTTTTCCTCCTTCACAAAAAAAATGTGGTAACTTGAAGGAAAGAGGGTTATTGGGGAAGTTTACTAGCTTGTGGCCAAGTTATGAAGCCATTGAATATTGGGATTTTGACACCGGGGAAAATCATGAACCCAAAATCATTTACTATTGTGGAAACGGGTATTACATATTTATTTTTGAAAATAAATATGATAGAGATAAGATCTATAAGTCAGGTCCATATTTCATGGGTACTAGAGGCTTGTTTCTCAGTCATTGGTCTTTAGAATTTAACACCATGATGGGAATTACGTCCGCACCTGTGTGGATCAAATTGTCATTTATCCCTCTGCTTTGTTAAGGTGAAGGAACTTTTAAGGTCATAGGAGATCAACTAGGCTGATTTATTTCTAGTGATATGGAACATGGGAACAATTTTTTGTGTGCCATAATTTATGTAGTAAAGTATTTCAAAAAAGACCTCCTTGAAGTGATTCAACTAAAATTGGATGGTTGGTCTCACCTATAGGCTCTGGAATACAAACATGTTCCTTTCAAGTGTACTTTGTGTCATGGGTTTCGACACTTTGCCCAAAGTTATAAAAAATATTTAGCTTCTCAAAGTCTCCAAATCGATTTCCTCCTCCTAAAGAAGAGAAAGGAGAAAATACACAAGGATTCATTCCAGTTACAAGGAAATGTAAGAAGAATGTAAATAAAAAGAAATATACATGTAAGGCTAAATATAAACATCAAGCCTTTCCAAAATAGTTTTCAAGTCCTGAATGTTCCACATGAAGAAGGTGAGAATATTAAGTCCCAGGTAGGTCATCCAAAAATCCTGATTCAAAGGTCCCTTCTCATTTGAAAGATGAATAATACCTTGAGGAGGATCCTCCAAAGAAAACTCTTGTGGTGGAAATTGTTTCTCCAAGGGTTTCTCTTGCATTGAAAGATGAATAAGTTGGTAAGGTGGATGAGAAGAAGTTCAAATCCTCCTCTTCTTCGCCTTCCTATTTATATGTTCTTAAAAACCAACATTCCTCCCCACTGGAAACAAGAAGCAAGAAATACCATAGTAGAAAGAACTCGAGTCCTCACTTCCACAGGCCTAGTGGTGGGTTGTCTTCTAGCAATTTATAGAAATGTTTTGTTTTGTTCAAATTTACTCCTACTCCGAGGAAGTAATAGGAATAAATATTTGAAGAATTAGTGTTGGACCCGCCCCTCCCCATATTCTTATTAGAAGGAGGTTGGTTTTTAGTTTTTTAGAATTGTGTGACGAAGAAGTAATGTAACTCCTGTCGTACTTTCCATATCTAGAAGCAAATTTTCATTATAATCTATATACTCATTTGTATTAAAATAATAATAATTAATGTATGATCTCATTGGGTGTAATTGAATTGGTGATACCATGTTATGAATTATAATGTAAACCATGACATTTGAGGTTCAATTCCCTGTGGGTTAAGCCATAAAAAAATATAATAATTAATATGACTTATATTAAAAGGAACATGTAACAATAACATTAGCCATAGATTCACCTCCACATTATCATGGAGATTCTTAACCTCTAAAAATTTTGTTACAATACAATGAACCAATCCCATCTCTTATCAATATCACATGCCAAAAATAACATAACTTATTTCATATGACACTTGTTCATATTGTTTTTTTTTATTAATCAAATTATTTAAAAGAGAAGAAGGTGCATAACTACTTTTGAAATAAATTTCAACCTTTAATTTATGACTACTATTAAAAATATTTTGTGTAGATTAAATCTTTACTATCCATTTAATAATTATATTGAAATTCTAAAATAAAATATATCATTGACATAAATAGTTATTTTTTTTAATATATTATATATATTTATTCTCTCCATCATAATGAAATATAAAGATTGATATTGAGTTATTTGTTATTTATTTATTTATTTTATAATATCACATGACCAAATTATAATGATGGATATGCAATTTATCAGTATTTATTTTATAATATAAAATACTTTTTTGTTGCAATCAATTTTTGGTTTAACTAAGTGTATTGTTATTTGTGTTGAGCTAAATAAATTTTTACATTTGAGTTAACTACACTCTTTGTGAATATTATTTGTTTTTATGGTTAATAATTGTTTTTATGGTTAATCATTTTGAATATGTGTGTGTGTGTGTGTAAATAATTGTGCATTTATGTATTCAGTTTTTTGTGATTCATAATGAATTAAACAAAGCTTTTTGGTTGAAATCACATAAGAGAAATTTTTGGCCGATGTGTTTCGAACCAACAAATGTGGCTCATCATCACGACAAGATGAAGAGGCAGATCATGTCAAAGGCTTAAATAGAAAGCAATTACTTGAATATTTTTAAAGAATTATCCATGGTCAACTGATATATATGCATAACTCTCTCTAAATAGTTGAAAATATGGTTTTCATAAATATACAAGGAATTAAATGTTTGTGATGAAAATATCTTAAAAGTATATGGAAAAATGTATAATTTATTTATAGTTTTATTTAATATTAAAATTTCTTATGAATATCAAAATTAATTCCTAGATGGGGGTGGTTAATGAAGCTCAGGAAACTCAAGACATAGGTGACAATTATCACCCCAAGCATGATCGATGAATCCTAGATGTGGAAGGAACATTTAACTTGGATTTCCATCGAGGAAGTTTTTGGAGCCGAAAAGGAGTATAACTGCATCATGGAATGGTTGGGGTGCTCATTTGCAGAATGTGGGTGATGACTGTTAGGATTGTAGGGGGTGTCAATTATTTAGGTTTGAAGGGTGGATTTATTGTTAAGCCATTCCCTGATGCTAGTTTAGGACTGGTGATTGCATGCTATGTGGGGTGGAAGCATGAGGTAGCGACGACTCGTGTGGTGATCTAAAATGGGGCACTAAAGGCTTCTTGTCAGCTTAAAAGAACCTCTCGTACTCCAAAGCTTATTAATTTCCAAGATCTAGCTTATGATTAACCAATTGTGGAATTAAAAATGCTTGAAATAGGTGTATGCTTGTGTTTGCCTTTAACTGCTTAATTGCCTTAAGCCTATTTGCTTCAACTGATATATAAACACACATAACAGTAAAATGGAGCAAATAAAAAACACATAAGACAACAATATAACATGGAGTTCACCCTAATATCTTGGGTTATGTCTCCTTGAGCTCTAGTCAACTCGAATAGGCTCTTTGGGATTATGGTTGAATTCTTTTTACAAGCTCCACGCTCAAATCCATTGGTTTACAATTGAACCTATGGGTTTAGAATACCATCTTATCCCACTAGTTTTCCATAATATGCAGACATATCTAGGCTTCTCTGGGCTAGATTCCTTCAATTAGCACTCTAAGCTATCTTGAGCTCTAGTTTATAGCAAATCCCTCAGAATTCTCTTACACTCTCTGGAACTCCTTCTTTTGTCTTCAACAAACATCAGAAACCAACAATATTTGGACCATTTGATCTCTTTGTTTTTCTCTCGGCTTTAGCTCTCACTCTGGCTCTAACTCCAGCTCTCGACTCTAGCTCTGGCTCTGGCTCTCGACTCTTGAGCTTTTGGTTTCGCTGGACCTCCAAGTGAATCTCTGCTTCTGAGTCACTCCAACTTTGCAAACTGCCTCCTCTGGGCTTACACTCAGCATTCAAGCATCTCTGAGCCTCTTGGGCTTCTCTGCGCTTCTCCTGAGCATAAATCTACCTTTCTGTGTTATCTCTCAGCCTCTGCGCGAATCTCAGCAACCTTCAACCGCTTCAGCGCCTTTGTCAATTGTGTTATCTATGTTTTTGTAACACATCGATTACAGTCGCCCATCATTAAAGAAACTGACTATTTCATCACAAGAATCTGTTTACAAATGGAAAAGAACAGGGGGCAGGAAACCCGATCGTTTTGCCTTCCTCTGGTCGAAATAGCCAAATAACGGAATACACAGAAAAATGCACATAGAACACATCATGGGCCTTTTGGCCGGACTTCAAATAATATGCAATCACATTTATATTCCCATCAGGTCTGCCTTTGGTCGCAATATCACAATCACAATGTTGTATGGTCAAAAACCCAAATACATGGGAATACATAGAAAATCCAAAATTTTGGATTTCAAATATTATGTAGCTGTGCTTATAATCCTTATCAGGTCCGGGTTCTTTATTGCATATTGCATGTCGCACGGTGAAATGCTTAAAACCCATGAATTTGACAAATACACGAAATACAAAGGAAATCTGCTATCGGGTGCCAAGCCAGATCTCAAACGGTATGAAACCGCATCTATAATCCTTATCTTGTCCAAGCTTTATTGCGAGCTGCAATTACAATGTGCATTGGCCCTTTATATCAGGGATGACTGATTTTCGATCGCCGATCACCGATATCAGCGTATCGCTATCAGCCCCATCGCTATATCGGCATATTGCAATATCGTTGTTGCAATGGCCCCAGGGGTCTTCCATTTGACTGTGCCAATCACCAATCACCAACCATCGCATATCACAATCAACTCGCCTAGGGTCGTGATATCACATGGTAACCTACCTTCAATTCGATATATTGGAGATCACTAACCAGGGGTCCTTAAGGCCTGCTACTTCACCTTTTACACCTTTTCGATGCGATTTTATTTAAAAAACATTTATTTCTCCTAAGTCCCATTTAATAAGAAAATTCCTCCTTTTCAAAGGATAATGGGAAATCTTCTTTTTGCAATAACTTCTTCATCCGAAGTCCATTTTAGCCCATTTAAATTGTGTTAGATTCAGATTGAAGAGATCTATCCAATGAGACTATTTCCAATGGCATCCCTTGAATTTCATTTTCCTCTCTGAGGAACATTTTTAGACTTAGAAGTCTATTCTAGATCCATTTTGGATCACACCTTCTCACTAAAAATAACTTTTGGTCTCCAAAAGACTGATATATTGATCTGAACAGTAAATGAGAGAAACAATACCCTCATCTTTCAGCCTTCATACACTTTCCTACATGGCTAATGCCTCTGAACCAAAACCTTTGAATAGTCCCTTCCTGGATGTGCTTGTCCTCCTGGGAAGAACTATCTTCCTCCTTGAATTCATGCAGAACTCCTGCTGAGAAGGTCACAGAAGGTAGTTTGAACTTCTCTGCCTTGATCATTGATCCAAGGTGGCTCAAACCAATGTGAAGTTACATCTACTTCACAAAATTTTCATTTGTACCTGTTTGACATACTACCAACAATAACAATTAACAGCAATAGGATTACAAACAACAACTAGATGGCCTAAACTCCTGCTTCAACAAAAGAAATAGATTTCACATCTTCTGAATTAACTCCATGTATTTACACCTGCATACGAATGATTGAGTAGATAACAAGCCAACAAAACATGCCTTTAAACAATTGACCCTTCAAGTCAATTTTTTAAACAATTCATCATTATCTCCATCTTGGAGACCAAATCAACTTTTCCGAAGTCAATATTACATTACATGCATGCTTAAAAACAAAGTAATCAACCCTTCAAGTTAATTACACATGCACGTTCAAATACAAGGAAATCATCAACATCCCTGTGTTCATGCATATCATGTTAATGCATGCATTTGATCCTTCAACTTTCACTTAAGCACGCTGTACTTTCAAAGCTGAAATGAATGTTGCAACAATAAAGTGAGTCTCCTACTCAACGTTTTCCATTCACCTTCTGGGTAAAAACCTACAACTTTCATCTCATTAACAAAGAAATGAAAATAGATGTGATACATCAATAGACATGCAATCTTAATTGGATAAGAATTCTAACCATTTCTTACCAAACCATTTCAAAGGTCCTTCCTTTGTTTGCATATTAACATCAACACGTGAATCATCTTGAAACACATCATTCATGGAATCTTTCTTTCCATTCTTGCCATTTTCTCTTTCCACCTTCTTCAAGTTTTGTGGGAGCATTGTTGGATTCAAAGTCCAACATTTTGTAGCAATGTATCCCTGCTTATGGCAGTAAGTGCAACACATGTGCATCTTCTTGACAGCATGATTTGCCTTGTCCAATGGACCTTTGGCTTCTTGCTTCCTTTCCTTCAAAAGATTCATGTATGTGGCTATTCTCTTCCAACATCTAGAAACAATATGGTTAACCAAACCACAAAAGGAACATGTAATTATTTTCCCATACTTATATAGAAATTTACCATGTTGAACATAGTCAAAAGGGATATGGTTAGAACTAGATTTTTACCTTTCTTTTTCACCTTTATTTCCTTCATGAGGAGGTTAATCAAATGAAGAAGCAACTCCCTTTGGAACACCATCAAACTCTTCAATGGTTTCAGAGTTTCCACAACTATCTGGTTCAATTGTATGCTGATATACACCTTCTTTCTGTAAAGTATGCTTCAGACTATTGCATTCCCCAAGAATACAACCTTCACAATCTTGAGGTAGAAGACCTGCATTGAAACTCCTTCTTGGAACTGTTTTAATGGCCTTCATGGTAGCTTTGGAACTTTCCCCATAAGCTTGTCCATAGCCAAGACCCAAATACTAAGGCATTTCCTCAAATATTATTGGCTCAACAACACCCTGTGCATGTTTGCCGAAGCTTTTTCCTTCATAGCCCATCTTGGACATTAACTTGGAACCTATGCCTCTGGTATGTTTTCCAAAAGAACCAATATAAACATTCTTAGAGGAAATTGAAGACAAATTGGAATTATTTACCTCTTCTTCAAGCTGATACTTGACCAAGGCTTCTTTTGCAACAAAGAGTTGTATCTCCAACTCATGCATCCTTTTCAGATCCATATTTGCAATATGAAGTTGCCTCTCCATTTCCTGCAATTTGTTAGAAAGAAACTACTTCTCTTTCGTCATGGAATTCAACTGCTCTCTAAGTATGATACTCTTCCTTCCATCCTCATACATTTCTCTCACCATATCCATCATGATGAACAAATCTTGCTTCATGTATTCATCAAAGAATCTTGTGAAGAAAGAAGAATTTGAGGACTCACTTGTAGAAGTTGTCGTTATCAAAATGCACAAAAGAACCTCAAACAAGATTAACAAAGAGCTTATTCAAGCAACCTTTTTGCAACAAACCTCTTGTGCTTCAAGGATCTCTTTGAGGTCCTTTGGGATCAGAAGATTTGCTTCAGCCCTTCTTCCTTCTTGTCCTCTCTTGGACTTAGCTATCAATAGCTTTCCCTTCACCTCTGAAAACTCACACAATATTCAGTTTACAACTTTACAAACAATCAAATAGCAGAATCCTTCTACTGTTTGAACACCTTTCAAGTCAAACAAGCATTCTGATCTAATACGACTTGCTCTAGTATAACCTTCTTTGAAGGTGGGGTTAATCAACCTTTGGTTCTGATACCACCTAATCTGAAATGGGGCACTAAAGGCTTCTTGTCAGCTTACAAGAACCTCTCCCACTCCAAATCTTATTAATTTCCAAGATCTATTTTATGATTAACCAATTGTAGAATTAAAAATGCTTGAAATAGGTGTATGGTTGTGTTTGCCTTTAACTGCTTAATTGCCTAAGTATATATTCTTAAACTGATATATAAACACACATAACAGTAAAATGTAACAAATAAACAAACACATAAGACAACAATATAATATGGAGTTCACCCTAATATCTTGGGCTATGTCTCCTTGATCTCTTGTCAACTCGACTAGGCTCTTTGGGATTATGGCTGAATTCTTTTTACAATCTCCATGCTCAACTCCATTGGTTTACAACTGAACCTATGGGTTTAGAATACCATCTTATCCCACTGGAGGTCCATACTCTATAGACAGATCTAGGCTTCTTTGGACTAGATTCCTTCAATCAACGCTCTGAGCTATCTAGAGCTCTAGCTGACACCAACTCTGTCAGAATTCTCTTACTATCTCTGAAACTCCTTCTTCTATCTTCAGCACACATTAGGCACCAACAACAGCTGGACAATTTGATCTCTTTGCTATTCTCTCAGCTCTGGCTCTCGCTATGGCTCTAGCTCTGGCTCTTGGCTCTAGCTTTGGCTCTGGCTCTCGGCTCTAGCTTTGGCTCTTGAGATTTTAATTTCACTTGACCTCCAAGAGAATCTCTGCTTCTGAGTCACTCCGACACCATAGATTGCATCATCTTGGCTTACACTCAGCATTCAAGCATCTCTGAGCCTCTTGGGCTTCTCTACACTTCTCTTGAGCATAACTTTGCCTTTTTGTGTTATCTCTCGACCTCTGTGCGAATCTCAGCAACCTTCAACTGCTTCAACACCTTTGTTAATTGTGCTCTCTGTGTTTTTGTAACACATCAGTGAAAGTCCTCCATCATTGAAGAACCCGACTATTTCATCACAAGAATCTGTTTACAAATGGAAAAGAACAGGAAGGCAACGAACCCGGTCATTTTACCTTCCTCTAGCTGAAATAGCCAAATAACGGAATACACACGGAAACACACACAGAAAAAATCACTGGCCTTATAGTTAGACTTCAAATAATATGTTATCGCATATACATTCCCATTGGGTCCACCTTTGGTCACAATATCACAATCACATTGTCGCATGGTCAAAAACCCAAATACATGGGAATACATAGAAAATATGAAATTCTAGATTTCAAATATTATGTAGCCACACTTATAATCCTTATCGGGTATGGGTTCTTTATCGCATATTGCATGTTGGACAGCGAAATTCTTAAAACCCATGAATTTGACAAATACACAGAATACAAAGGAAATCCGCTATCGGGCGCCAAGCCAGAGCTCAAATGGTATGAAAGCACATCTATAATCCTTATCGGGTCTGCGCTTTATGAAAATTCACAATCGCGATGTGCATTGGCCCTTTGTATCAGATATCACCGATCGTTGATTTCCAATCACCGATATCGACATATCGCTAATGGCCCATCACTATATCAGCATATCGTAATATCACTGTTGCAACGACTTTAGGGGTCTTCCCTTTGACTATGCTGATCGCTAATCACTGACCATCGCATATTGAAATCGACTTGCCCAGGGTCCCAACATCACATGGTAGCCTACCTCCGATATGATATATCAGAGATCGCTAATCGAGGGTACTTAAGGCTTGTTGCTCCAACCTTTACACCTTTCTGATGTGATTTTCTTTAGAAAGCATTTATTTCTCCCAAGTCCCATTTAATAAGAAAATTCCTCCTTTCAAAGGACAATGGGCAATCTTCATTTTGCATTAACTTCTTCATCCGAAGTCCATTTTAGCCCATTTTAAATCGTGTTAGATTCAGATTGAAGAGATCTATGCAATGAGACCATTTCCAAGAGCATCCATTAACTTTCATTTTCCTCTATGAGGAACAATTTTAGGCTTAGAAGTCTATTCTAGGTCCATTTTGGATCAAGTGGTGACTCAAAGGGCCATTTGGGTCCCTCGAGCATGTTGTGTTATAGTGACAAGGACAGATCTCATAAGTGATTAGTTGGTCAAGTTAAGAATTGGGTACATCTTCATATTGGGTCTTTGTAACATGCTTACTCACTAAAAAATAACTGACTCAGTAGTTATATTACCATATCAAAATGGCTCACCCATTACATAATTCAAAGGTCATAATGATTAATATGGTGAGTTCGAGCATGGTTGATAGTTTATGCGAGTTTACAAGAATTGATATTTAACTCTTCCATGAAATAATTAATTTGTATAGTTCTTATTCTTTTCATGTCAAGATTTTTAATATTCCACACCTCCTAGGCATTAATTTAAATGTATTTCGCCAAATTGAAATGGATGCTAGATGTTCTTGGTTTTCTTACCACACTAGTACTGTGCCATCGAATTTTCCCATACTTTTGTTGGCCTACTTGTCCTTCTCTCGACCATGGACCTAACAGGGACTAAATCTAATGATCATTCATATTTCAAAGTAATTAAGGTAACCACTAGATTTTCCTACTTGAGGTTACCCATCATTTGCACTCTGCCTGGTGCGGGAAACCACTTTGCGACTATCTTCAAGCTTCCCACCTCCTATGCCATGTAACATATCTGTAATTCCTTATCAATTTCTGGCAATTCATTTTTCTTATAGCCTTTGCATGAATTTAACTAAAGGAAACCTGAAGTTTTGACCTAGGGTTTTGCAACGAGTCGAGATAGAAGTGCCATGGAGCTCTGAGGATTGCATGTTGTGCAACTATTCTTTATGGCTTGAACCATATGAATTTACGCAATTCCATGTCTATTTATTATTGTCTATTATTATTTGTGATATTATTATCATGATTATTATTATTAATTATTATTTATTATTTTATTTATTATTTATTATTTTGCATTGTAGTTAGTCTATAGTTAAGGGGTTTTGGAATTTAATTGCTACTCATCTTCTCCTGGTAGGTTTACCATTGTATCGTCAAATTATCATAGGTAAATTCCAAAGTTATTAATATAAGTACACTTTCACATAATAGTGGTTTTAATTACTTTTTCTTCCTGTATACTTCCTAACCCTAAATGAATGGCGACATAGGTTGTTTTTCCAACCCTACCTCTATCTTCCTTTCGGTCTTTATTCATGATTGGTAGAAAAATATTGATGGTGCTGAATTATTGACCCTTGCACATTGTTTTATGATTCAAGGTTCCAACAAATACTACATTCACCTCATTTTAGTTTAAGGTTTTGTTCTTACAACAATTATGTTAGGGTTTTTAGTTAAAAATAAGGTTATATGAAGCATAGCGAGCCCAAGAGGCCACAATATTTTGTCTCTTCAGTTTTGTTTGCTATTGTTTGGTCCCTATAATACTAGTGATTACCCCATTACTATGGTAGTTGTACCCCTTATTAATATTTTTGTGCCCCTATTGCCCCCATATTGTTATTAATGTGCCCCATAGAATCCCTCTATTGTTATTTTTGTGGCTTTATATTATTATTATTAGGTC
>APFE031300922.1:0-19178 GCA_000404065.3 Pinus taeda
AGGATTTCCAAGTTTTAACTCTTCCTACTTCAATTTCCTTGAAAATTTCCACAAATTGACTTAAAACCCTACAAAATTTTGCTGAATATTTTTTTCAGGGAAAAATCTTTGTTTTTTCGATTCAAAGAAAAAACCTTTAACAAGCCCAGAATTTATTTAGCATTGCTGGAAAAAAAATATAATACCTGGTCTTTCACGCAGCTTTGACCAACACCTGCTCTTAGAGTTGTCTCTGGCTTCTTCAATACGCAGGAAAAAAAATACAGCACGCAGTGTCTCAGCAATCAGGCAAATTCACCAGTGTTTTCTTCTGGGCAGCAGTTCCTCGATCTCTGGTACGCAACAGCACCGCAGACAGAGAAAATGACTGCACAACAGCAGCTTCCCTCACGTAGATTGCTTAATACGTAGATCAGTGCTTGCCTTTACGCAGAACGCTGGACAACAACGATTACCTTCACACACGCAGGCTCGGTTCCTCGCTGGACAATAGCGTTTACCTTCACATATGCAGATTCTGTCCACCTTCACGCAGAAAAGAAGTCGTCCACACGCAGGTAGCAACACAGGGACAACGCTTCCTCTTCATGCATTCAGGCATCACATAGGTCATTCACGCAGGTCACGCAGAGTACGTTGGTTTAACGCTTGCCTTCACAAAGAGATAGGCTATGCCAACCTCCACGCAGAAAAGAACTCCACACGCCCTTCACACAGAGACAGGCTGCTTCACGCAACAAAGAAAAACTCCACAGCTCAACTGCCCCAACCACTCGGCCCTCGGATCTCAACGCTCTGATACCAATTGTTGTATCAATATGTGAAATAATGAAGAAAAAGAAACTTAACACAATCGGTTATACATTTACCAAGGCAAGAAACTGAATTGGATTGGAATTTATTATTCAACAATGATTCTCCGCTCATACATTTCATGGGCATTCATTAGTTTTATATCATCGACCTCCGTTACATAACTGACATTTCGGTATAAAACTGTCTAGTTACATTTTACCCAAAATTACTAATTCGTTGTCAAACTAACATATCTATATTGCAATCGACATAAAGAGTCTTGTGAATCTTTATCTATGTTTCCAAATATGTGCATCCAAAATACATGAAGTAAAATTTACTGTTCATTATTCCATGTCCAATGAATGCTAAAATCTACAATCCACATAACCCAGGAAGTAAAAGCATAATTTGTTGCGACTGCTCTTATTATAGATGATAAACAGATCTCAGTCTTGGGAAACAACAGGATTTGGGATAGACCAAGATTGATTGACGAGGGTGTAATGACCATGTATGTAACCAAAAAATTACAGATTCAAGATGAATTATACGATATTAACAACATGTTGGATTCTACATTTCATGCAATTTAAATGGCAAGTCTTCTTGAGCTAATCCAACGAACAAGTCCAGATTTAAAGTGATTGGGATCCCCACTAAAAACAATTTATATTCCCTAGCAATATAAAATACATTATAAAACTATATCCAGTATCTTCTGGGTATCCAGGGTTCTTTTTGTCTTGGTTTAAAAGGCATGCTTGATTTATGCATGTGGTTGTGCTTACTAGCTATTGAGAATTTGACCACTATTATACACAAAACGCAGGAAAACAATACTCTCGACAACATGCTTTGGTGTCCTTTATAAATCAAATTCATGTTTTAACATTAAAATTAACTGATTCAACAGAGCTTGAACCATTAGTCACTGTTGTACCCAGTCTATGATAGTTAGTATTTTAGAGGCCTTGTTTGGCCTTGTTTCCTCATCACATTAGAAGAATTTAATTTTAAACAATCCACAACCTCAATTATGATGTCCTCTACACCAGACTGTGGCTGTAAGGTTCTCCAACTTCACTATAATTCTTTTAAGGAGTGGAGAGGCACGAGGTCTACAGGAATAAATTTCCTTCGGGAGGAAAAACTGGATTCTAGTCAAACTCTCAACGTGTAGTTTTGTTTGCTGAGGATCAACTACATAAAAAAACTTAATGAACAATGCTTGGATGTAGATCTTTTTAGCGGTTTTCCATGACTGTGAGGCTTTGTTGATCCAAAGATCAACTACAAAATTTTATTTTGTTGAAGCATGCTTGGTTGTAGATCCTTTTTGCAGTATCTCATGATTGAACTTCCAGGAATGCTTCATTATGAATCAATTATTACGCCATAGGCCTTTGAAACATTAATACATTTTTTAATAGACATTGAAAATAAATGAATATGGCTCATTAATAACAGTTTTGATGGAGTAATTTATACTTTTGATGGCGGTATTGAAAATGGTCCATTGATAACAGGTTTTGATGGCGGTATTGAAAATGGTCCATTGATAACAGGTTTATGGAGTGTTTTATATTTTGGTGACAGTGTTTTGTGGTCAGACAGTTTTCCTCGTGTTTTAACCTTTTCCACTCAAGTTTGAAACTAACTTGAATTTAGGTGTCACAAACTCCAACTTGAATACCCACTACTTTCACAGTTTGGCCGCTAAACGGAACATCGTGATGGGAATAACAGGGTCTTAACAAAACAGAAGGAAATTCAATCTGAAGCTATGCGCTGTTTCAGTGAACAGTATAGGGCCCAAGCTGAAACTAACATTGTTAATCAGTTGGAGTTTGTCAATCTTTTCCCATAATGATCAGTGAGCAGGCCAACGCCTCACTGGATACGTCGATGTGCACAGAAGAGTTACATGGGGTGATAAAAGGTCTGGCGAGGAACAAAAGCCCAAGCCCTGATGGTTGGCCGATTGAGCTCTTCCTTCACTTCTGTGAATTCATGGGCGCGGACCTGTTGGCTTTGGCAGAAGAGTCCCAGAGCACAGGTATCCTTTCTGGTTCGATTAATACAGCTTTCATAGCTCTGATTATTAAGAAAGCTAACCGTCGCTCTTTTCCAGATTATAGACCAATATCTCTATGTAATGTTGTGTATAAGTCGGTGGCTAAATTAATAACAAACGGCATTAAACAAATTCTATCTGAGCACATCACACCGGAGCAATTCGGGTTCATAGCCACCAGACAGATTCAAGATGCCGTGGCAGTGATACAAGAGTGTTTACACTCCATTAAAACTCGTAAGTTGGAAGCATGCTTAATGCAAATTGATTTATCAAGGCTTATGCCAGAGTTGATTGGGAGTTCCTTAAATTGAATTTACACAAAGTCGGCTTTGCTCGTCGGCGCATTGACTGGATAATGGCATGTCTGAAATCTGCAAATCTGGCCATTCTTATCAATGGGCTTCCGACTTACTTCTTCAAAATGTTCAGGGGGCTTCGTCAGAGTTGTAGACTATCTCCTTCGCTATTCATCTTGGTCATTGGTGCCCTGAGCAAAGGGATCAGTGCGGCCAAATCTAGAGGGTTAATCACTGGTTGCAGGATTTCCAGACAAGTCAGCATTTCCCATCTAATGTTCGACGATGACGTGTTGTTTGCAGGGGCAGCTTCAACCGATGAATGGAGTGCTTTCCATCTGTTCTCACAAACTTTGGGGCTGTGTCTGGTCTGATCATGAACAAGGAGAAATCAGAGCTAATCTTTGATAGATTAGATGGGGAAACAGAAAAAAGAGATTGCTAGTTTGTTCGGGGTAAAACTGACAGTGATGTTTGCAGGTTTAGGTATTTGGGTTTCCTCTTGAAGCCAACCAGCTATGTGTGCCAGGATTGGGACTTGATAAATCAATTGAAGCCAACCAGCTATGTGTGCCAGGATTGGGACTTGATAAATCAAAAAATTCCACTAGAAGTTGGCCCTCTGGGAAAGTAAGTGGCTTACGTTTGGGAGGGAGGTTGATCAGTTCTTCAAGGGATCTCTGTCTATTGGATGCAACTTTCAAATTGTCCAAACCAGTCATCAAAAGAATTAATATTATTATTGCAACCTTCCTTTGGAAAGGTGTTGGTCGGCCCAAGAAATTTCACCTTTCTTTCACCTGGTACGCCTTGCTGCAATTGCCAAAAAATTGCCAAAAATGGGGAGGAAGGAGGTTTGGGAATCAGAGATATTGAAAATTTCAACGTAGCATTACTACTGGTTAAAAACTTTTGGATAGCTTTCTGGCGTGTTGGATTATGGCAATAGGTGATCAGAAAGAAAGAAATTATCTTAACGTCCATGAGGCTAAAGATAGTCTATGGGGCAGATTGCTTCTTCATCTACGTGATGTATTCGGCGCTTTTTTCTGTGAAGCTTCAAAATAAATACTCTCAGCTTCTCGACAAACCCCACGCTAAATAGATTACCCAAAAGCTAGCTGCCAACATATTTGCATAACTTTCCCTGTTGCCTTTGAAGGCTTCACATTCTAAAATGAAATGTTTTTCTGTTTCCACTTATCCGGAAGAACAAAAAATGCATACCCTTTCCTCTCACACTTCCTTTGGCCTTGCTCTTTATCCCAAGTACGTTTGTGGAACTTTTCCATAACAAAGGCTTTTATCTCTTTGTTGTTTATGGGACACGAGTTCAAGCAAATACCTCATTTACTAAACCATTTGTTATTTTGCTGCATCCAATTTTTTTTGCTCTTGCACAATCTATCATTAAAGACAACCTTAGGCCATCTACCCTCTTCCATTTGCTCAATTTTCTTTAAATACCTTATGACTTGCAGCATAGCAAAATTGCTTCAACAGAAGCAATCCCTGTTTCACTTAACCAGATATCATAAGGAACTGCACTTTTAATCTTAAATTTGTTTGTTATAAAACGTTTCTGAATTTGCTCAATTTGTCTCCACTGCATGTCGGAGGTACTGCTAGCCCAATGTTCACAACCATAGAGAATCAGTAGAAGCCCAAAAAGAGTTTGAGTGGTTTTCCAGTCCCATAACTATGCCTCTCTACACCTATTTTGAAAAGCATAAAATGCTTTCCGACCCCCCAAAGTTCTTTTCTTTCTACAACCATTCCAGCTTAGATTTTTGTTGAAGTCAATTCCGAGGTATTTGTAATCCGCAAATTCGTCCAAAATGTTGCCTTCAAGGTAGAACTTATGCTCGTTATGTTTTCTTTTCTTAGAGAAGATCACTACTTTCCTTTTGCTAATATTAACTTGCATCCCCACACTTCTACAAAAATGCTCAAAAGATAGTAAGTGCTCTTGCAAACCAATAACCGATTTAACAATCAAAATAAAGTCATTTACATACAAAAAAAACCTTAGTGTTAAATACCTAAACCATCACTCTCTCTGATGCAGGCCAAGTACTCATTCATTTGGCAAAGTATGATGCAGGCGAATACTATCTTTGCGGTAACTTAAAGTGGGAGGGGTTCATTTACTTTCAGAGCCCATTATTAGATTCCTCTATCTTTGCATGGAGATCGAAGGTTGGCATTCTGCATTTGAAGATCACCGCCCTTTGTTGCCCGTTTTAATTAATCTGTATGATAAACACATGAACAACAGCAAATTTTGTATCTCAGGTTATATAATGCACGTGCTTATCAGAGAAAGGGAATTAACATGTTATAGTTTCAGGGTGAACGTGTGGCTGTTATGAACGCGGAAGGAGTTTTACATCGTGACATTACTGTTTTTAAAAAGTATTAAAAATGGAAATTAATAACAAATAGTACACATTGCAGGATGGTTTCGCCACAAGAAAGAAGAGAGATGTTCGCGTGTTCAGTTTTGAGAGTTACTTTAATGGGTTGAAATTGTAACTTTTTCAAAATTTTGGATGTTTTTGCGGTGAATTACATGGAAATAAATAAATAAAATAATTTACTTAAAAATATAAAACAATTTATTTAATTAAGAGAGTTATAAAATTTTAAAGTAGGTGTTTTAAAAATTTTAGAATATATGAATATTTTAATTAATTAGTGTTTTTCCTTTTAATATAAGACGGTTTTGTTTAGATAATGTGGATTCATGATTGGTTAGGGTTACTTGTCTGGTGATCTCACCAACCTACAGGTGGATTGTGCCTAGGATTTGATGATAATTTCTTTTGACCATAACTAACATTCATTGGTCTTCTTCTTTTTGCTTCTATTTTGGTAATCCACTTCCAGGTATGGCTTCATTATGGCAGTTTCACCTTATTTTGGATCATATGCTCAATGTGAAGGTTATTGGTGCGTGTTTTGGGATTGCACTACCATGGAAAAAATTGATTTATCTTTCTATGAATTTATGGTATCTTTTGTGCTAGTTCTTTTGTTCAACCATGGCTTTGGCGAACACGAGATGGGCTTGTGGTCTCTCACAACTATCTGTAGGATTGAGATGCTCAATATTTTCATTATTATGTATGACCATGGTTTCATATTTTCACTACCATGTCCGTGCTATTCATGATAATTTGTTGTGACAATTTGGGTAATGGTATTGGTTTCTTTGGTGCCCTAGACAGGTATTTGAACATGTTGACAACCGTCGAATTATAGTGCTAATGGCAGGTGGGGCTTGGACTTGTGGTTACTTAAATTGTTGGTTCATTCCTTTGTGGTGTCTAATTTATGGAGACAATTGGGATTTCTATCAATCTAGAAATATGTAGTCTGTTGTCTTCTTGAGTGTTTATCAGATGAGCCTCAGTCTTTTGTATCTTACCATCTTATGGAGTTGTTTTATTGCTCAGTTTCCCTATTTGTTGATGTATGGAATGCCAAGTTTTTTGTCAATATGAGACTAACGGATATGTAGTTTTGCTATATTAATGAAATTCAAGTGTTATAGTTAACAAAACAAAAAACATAAGACGAGGATGAAAATAAAGGTCATACAAGTGTATAGCCTTCATGATCCTCATTAGCAAATTTATTATTTTTTTGGGTCAATTTAGAAGTAATATGAGTTGCTTGAAAGAACCTTATTAGTAGTAGAGAAAGTCACATGCATATACTTAAGAGCTTAAAAATATATGAAGTAGATGGATGGATGATGGAATGATTGTCAATAAAGTGAAGCATATTGGCCAAGGGTGACCAAATAAAGCAAGAACATCTCCCAAACAATCAACAATGTTGATGTCATTTTGTGTTCCTATTTACAATAAGTTTGATTATTTGAATATTGTTAAACACTAACATAACTTTTTTTTGTATATTATGTGCATAATCGTTATTTTCAAGAAGCTTTAATAGGAAGATCCTGCAATATATCAATTGCCATCCATACACTCATTGAAAGATTGCAAGGTTCATAAATAGTCATAATTGTAGGTGCTCATTGTTCAATACAAATTGTTCATTGAGGAACACTCCAATAACAAATAGTTCTTCATGAAAAGGAAGACATAATTTGTCTCATGGCAAAAAGTTGTTAATAAACTATAATTTTTGTAGACCACCAACTACAAGTAGTATGCATTGGGACTACCATTAGATGTCACTATGTAATTGGATTTTCAATGGATTCATTGTAAATTTATCACATAATTCAACATTTGTTTTATAAAGTGAATGGTTACATGCTTATTGGGAAAAAAAAATATTCATGCTTATAATGGTTGTTTGGTCTAATGTTGAACATACCAAGTGCATTGTGTTTACTAATATCATTGATTTAATATTCAATAATTTCACAATCAAGATTTAGAAAATGAGAACATGTCTACCATCTATCATTGCAGTGATGTCAACTTGAGAAAAGGTTGCTAAAAAAACACATCTTAGAAAAGAATCATACCAAGCATAGTTGAATCAACCATCCATTCAATTTCCACAACATATTGAATCTACAATTCATAATGTCTACAACAACATCAATTCTTCACATGTTGGGGATGATGATAATGATACAGAGGTTCATATCGATGATTTCTTATAGGATACCTATGCCAAGGAGGTAATGTTATGAAATTCTTTCTAGCATGATGAGCTTGAGGATGTTGCTTATATTGTCAATGGCTTCTTTGAAAGTCTGAGATATGTTTCCACCACACTTTTCTTTAAATACCAGCCCTGGTTTACCCAAGCATGGATAATAATATTACCATACAACTTGAAAAAATGTATGGTATGCCAAACGCACATTTGTTGGAACCATTGAGCTAGTTGACCATTAAGTGCCCTATATTTTAATAAATCTTGTCACATAATTAGCAATGAAATATGTCCTTGATGACAATGTACGTCTATATTTCCCACTAACTATAGGTTATTCAACTATAAGGAAATTCCAAGTGATAATGTCCTCCATGGTAGCCACAAAGAATAAATAATTTGTTAAAAACGTTGGGTGTCGAGTACATATTATATCTTGCTTCTCCCAATGAATGTAATATTTACAAAGGTGATTACATGACAAAGAGTTTATATGTCCAAAATGTGGGTATGACAAGTATCAACAACAAAAAAGTGCAAGGCACATAGTCCTCATAAGATATTTAGGCGAAAACATATGATCCCAAGGATTGAAATAATCTTTCATTGCGAAGAACCAATTATGTTGCAATAGTGGCATGCTTCCACAAAATTGAGCTAGGAGCTATGTGCATGCCAATGGATTTGATAGTCATGAGCATGTAAAGGATACATTGTTCAATAAATTCAAGGGTGAGGAATGAAGCTTTTTATTGAGCATAGCCATGGATAGAGTTAACCCACATCCTCTCTAAAACACAAATTATTCTATTTGGACAATGGTAGTGATCAATAACAATATCCCCCATGATTGTTTGTGAAGAATGTACATCTTATGTTGGCTCTTATATCTCTTGGTCCAAGACAGGTGAAGAGAATGAATATCTATCTCTAGCCATTGATTGATGAAATGGAAAAAATATGGGAAGAGATACAAGTATACAATCTATCAAGGCCCTTCACGATGAAGATGTCTTTTACGTTGTGTGGCATATACATGTGTACATCATAGATGATTATCCAAGACTAGGAGCTTGCTTTGGTAACCATGACAATTGATTTGTTTATATTTGTAACATTATTTGGTAGACTTCATTTTGATCAACTTTCTTCCTTGGCAGTAACATGTTCCATTTACAATACTACTGTAAATCTTCTAACGAAAGGGTATCATTTATGTAAACATTGTGGACATTGTAAAAAAGATAAATGATTTGTCCACCTATGAAAGGTGATGTACTTGAGGTTATTTCTCCTCGAAAACCATCCTTATATAAGAGCTTGAGTCTACTTTTAGTGGTAAACTAGGAAGTACCCGGAGACCTAAAATAATGACATTGACAAACTAGCTTAATGCATACAAAACAAACAAAGAAAAGGAAAATGTAGAATCATTTGATCCAAATGGAGAATATGTTAAATGATCCCAAATTTTTCAACTCCTATGAGAAAATAACCATTTTGATGAAGAGGAAATCTATATTTTATCATCTTCCATATCAAGAGCATCCTAATATTGCCCACTTACATGATCCCATGCATATATTAATAAGTGTTTCATCTTCTTTATGGAGGCACATATCATTGAAAAAATGTGACACAATGGGTGTTATGAGAGATGCTAATTTTTCAATTTTAAACATTGGCCATTGAAAGAAAAAGGAGGAGAGGCTCATCCTTCTTGGTCTTTTAAAGAAGGTGATGACCCATGGGTTTTGAAGAAAGATGATCTATCCCTAGTGAAGAATGTCATATTGGGTGTGTAGGTTCCTTCTTTATGTGGCTTTGACTCTATGATGTTGATTCACCATAGAAGGACATTTGTTGGGATTTAAATCAAATGGCCAACAAAACCTTCTAAGGGCATATATGTTGATTACATGTTTCTCTTTTTGTAGTGTAGGTTATATACTATGCACTCTTAGTTTTATGTTGATGATCAGGTTTGCAAATGTTTATTTACCCTTTGTTCATGCCTGGTTATGTGAACCATGACTCCCCCCAAGACCTATGATGTGCCATATCTATATTACTAGTATCTGTATGTTGTATTACATCAAAAAATATTCACATGGCTAACATTTCACTGGTGGTATTGAGAGATACCTAAGATTGTTTGTTTGTTTCATAAGGGACCACCCATAAGTTTCACGAACTTGCAATTCCATATTTTATTTCACCTATTTTATGAGTTTGAATTAGTTGGGGTGGTCTCAAGTTGTTAGATGTTCTTCCTAGAGAGGTACATACAAGAGTTGAAGGGTTTTGTTTGAAAAAGGGAAAAATTGGGGTCTATGGCAAAGGGGTACATATTATATTATATGTGTAGTTATATTATGTGGATTATGTGACGCATGGGTCATTAATCTATTGTGTGTGTGTGTTTCATGCATGTGTAGAAGACATGGAAATTCCTAGCCATCTCGCCAACATATGGGGGATGGAACCTTATCAAAGGCTATATTGGAAAAAGTATAAATGCTTCATAATTCCTACTTATTTTGGATGCAAACACAAAGTCTCTCTATAGATTTGTGGATAAATCAGGTAGCATGGCATTGGATTACCTACTTTGAGTACTTCCATTGTGAAAAGGTCCATACATCACAATTATGATTAAGTGGCATGCAATAAGAAATGAAATCCTTCATAGGCATGGATCCTTTATAGATTCAAAACAAAATTAAGGAAATAATAGGTAACTCCAAGATAAAAATATATATATATATATATAAGAATGTTACCCACTTTTAGGGGGGTTTTGGTCATAAGATAAAGATAAGTTTTCTCTATACATTGATTTGTGTTGTGTTTACTTTGTTTCATGAAATTGCTTAAATTGTGTATATCTATTAATTCCATGCACTATGTGATGGATAATATGCATGCGGTCCCTTAGGCTATTCCATTCCCCTCTAGGGCTCGAATGCTATTGTTCAAGGAATCTCAATTCTAAAAGCTCTAGAGATTCACTATTGTGGATAGTTTTGTTAGCATGCCAATGCATCCATGCACTTAGGCTTAATCATATTGTTGGAAACTAATCAATCTTCTCATACAACCAATAATAGTGGCTTGCTCTATAACTATCTTCTCCTCTCCAAGAAACAAGATTCAGAAAGAATGAGGAGTCCCTCCCCAAACCATCAAAAAAGATGGCTAATATATGAATGTTCAGAAGATGCCATGCAACTTCCCCCTTGAAGCTCATGTAAGAGGAATTTTCTCAACAAATTCAAATATCAATTTAATAATATATACAAAACTTTAGTCTAACCTCTCCAGTCACAAACTCCACCCTCTCCGCATTTCTGAGTGTGGCATAGATTTAGTTGTGATGCTTATAAGCATAGGAAAAGCTCCCTCAATCTAGTAGTGCCATGGAAGCCATGATATCAAACAGAGCCTGCATCCAATTCGCTCTATGAAGATACTGTAAATGGATTGAACCTCCATGTCTACAAGTGTTTAAATGTATTATCTTAAACCTTAGCCATGTTAACCCACAAGCAGAAATAGTTATGGCTGCAAAGCAATTCACAATTTTCTTACTACGGAGAGAAATCATACTTCTGAGTGGGTGATCTATTTTGAGCTCACATTGTAGTTGGTGAATGAGGATCAGGCATGGTATGGAGATTTTGTGTACATTAGAGGCATGCATGAAATAATGACTAGATGCCATGACATAAGGCGGCCTCTCATCCAAATGTGGATTTTTTTTCCTTAGTTTGCATTCGCCTTTGGGTGGACTATGAAACTGACCTTTAGTCATACGATTACCATGTTCATTATTGTAACTTTATGGTAGAATGCACCATGTCGTTTCACCATTAATTTCGAGTTGCCCAACCTGGAGTTGACAAGCCTCGTTTGCACTCTTATCAACTTCAATGTTCTATTTTTTTAAGATGTGAAAGAAATCTTTATGAGGGAGTTCATCCAACAATGCTATGATTCTCTTCAGAATATTTTCCAAGTGATTGGCTTTTAGCCAAGTTCCATTATGAAGATGTCTAATAATAAAAATCAAGCCTCCAAAGACAACAATATTAGTCACTTGAGTGGCTTTAGCTAGAAGCAGACCTTGCAACATATAGACTGTGCATTTCAATGTGATTGTTGGTCATATTTCCCAACCCCCATGTTCCCAATTCTCATGCATACCTTGTAACCAATTTTCCTTGGGGGCTATACTACACACCTCCCCTTGTTGTTAATCTACTTCTTATTTAACCAAGCTAAACATAAAAAATGAAAAATAATATTATTGCAATTATAATTATTGTCGTATTATTTGTTTTTTAAAATAAGTTAAAACTTTCTGAAACTATAACTTATCAAAAAAAATCTACTAATTGAATTTGTCCACTTATCAGCTCACCCATAATTTCATAATAAATGCACACACCCCTACTTGTCCGCTTATCAACTCACCCATAATCTCATAATAAATACGCACAGCCCCTACAAACTATATTTAGTATCTATTAAATGTTAAAAGAAATCTAACATAATATCTATTAAATGTTTAAAAAAACCCTAAGGTTTCATCTGAGGAGGATAAAACCTTATAAACCCAACTTGGAACCCCTCCAAAAAGTTTATTGCTTCCAATAGTCCGAGAAGTTTGCGAATGAGATCTCAGCGCGGACATTGTCACTAGGAAAAGCAGAGTGATAAACACCAAGAAGATTTGGAATAATAAACTCGAGTCGGCCTCCTGCGTTTTTTCTTCTCCGTCTGAAGCTGAAGCTGAGCAGATAGAACAGTAATGCTAAAAGGTTGATATACAAAAGAGACACTGGCAAATGAAATTGGAAATGGGTTTGTTTGAATCTTGGCTGAAAGAGCAGAAAGAACAGTAATGCTAATGGGTTTGAGAGACAGAAGAGACACTGACAAATGAAATTGGGAATGAGTTTGTCTGAATCTTGGCTGAAAGAGCAGTAATGCTAATAGATTCGGCTGAAAGAGAAGTAATACTAATATATTTGTATTTGGAATTTCATTCTGTATAACAAAGCTTGCTTGTGTTACTGTTGTACATTGATCAATTGTGATATTGGCAATGGCAAGGGACAGACTGAGTGCATTGGATGATATATTGCTCTCTGGTCATATACTGTCAAAGCTTCCTTTAAGAGATGCAGTACGATGCTCGATTCTTTCCCGCAGATGGCGATCCCTCTGGATTTTGTTACCCCATCTCAAGTTTTCTAATGACGATTTTAAAGAAAAAATAGTTGATAACATCTTGTTTTTCCATCAGGCGGAACTGGAAAGTTTAGAAATTTCATTAATTTACCGCTATTTGTCAGAGGAAAGAAACATAAACAGGTTGATTTGGAAATCGCTTCGGGCTGCATCCCTAAAGAAAGTGGAAAAAATCACTTTAAAAAATGATACCTTTTCACTGCACGTTCCAAGGTCCACTGATGTTCGAACTGCCTTGCACATTCCAACTTCTTTGTTCTCCTGCGACCGCCTCACATTTTTGGCCATCAAGTGTTTTCAGCTGAAACTACCCTCATATTTTAGCGGTTTCAGATACCTTAAAACCTGTTTTATACTATCCATCAATATTATTGATGATACGCTGGAGCAACTTGCAGCCAAATGCCCTCTTCTGGAACGCTTGACTGTTGGATGCTGTCGTGTGGGCGTCAAATTTTTTAAAATTTCTGCAATCAATCTGAAATATTTTGATTTTGTAGGAAATCAACATACAAACTGGCTGAGACTGACTGTCAATTGCCCAAAGCTGGTGAATGTCCAAATTTATGACTGTCCCCCAAAGTTGAGGTTGGAGCTAAATTCTTGTCGGGTTCTGCATTTGTCTGCAACAGAGCTTCATGTACTTGAAGGTCTTTCTAGCAGGAACTTGCTCAGAAAAATTACCCTTTTTGGGCTGAGTACTCGTGTACCTTCTCTCACAGTTCTTGGCCGTTTTCCGAACCTGGAAAAACTCTGCATAGGAATTAAATCTTGCGAGGTTCGTACTTCCCTGACTTTTATCTTTTTAAGTTAAATGTTTAAATAATCTTGTTTTTTGAGGAGATTTATGACGTTAAATTTTCATGGCAGAGCAGGCAGCAAGTTCTGCGGCAGGATGCTCGAGCCTTCCACAGATGACAAAGTTCAAGGAAGAAATTGCTCCAGTAGGTTGCCTTCTCAAAAATTCTCCTTCTCTGCAAACAATGACGCCTACTCTACCATTATGCACAGAATATATCCATGAGGAGAGCTTTTTAAAGCGACTTTTGGGTTCAAACAGATCTTCTGGACAAGCTTCTCTACTTATAGCAGCAAAACATGGGGAGAAGCGCAAGAGATGCCCACCTTCTTCAGATGATGATGATACCAGTTCTTCAGATGACGAATGACTTCTTCAGATACAGACAGAATAGCGTGATCCAAACATCTCCCAAAAAGGTTCCATGATTCAATTGGTACTTTTGATGCATTTGAAAGTTTAGATTTTGGTTTGTAGGGTTATTTTTATTTGTGGTGTTGGTTGTTATTCTGGTTGTTTACAGTCGCTATAAAAACCATGTCAGTACAAAAACCAGGTGCAACGTTAAGTATTTTATCATGTTCAATAAGATCACAAATTTAATAGTGGAGATTTGTGTCATTCAGCCAGTTTCTTTCAGTTTATCATTCAGAATTGTGCAATTGTGAAATCAGAGAATTTTGTTACAATTTTTTCCTCAATGATGGTTTCCTCAGAGAAAAAGGTTTCCATACTTCTAATACGTTTGAAAGCTTCAATATGATCATTAAGTTTAGATTTTGGTTTGTATGACTTTACGTTAATTATTCTTTGTGGTTTTGGTTGTTATTCTGGGTGTTCACAGTCACTGCAAAAACCAAGTTCAACGTTAGCCTTTTATCATATTCAATAAGATCACAAATTTAGTAATGGAGATTTGTGCCATTCAGCCTGTTTCTTTCAGTTTATGTTATCTTTCTTTTATAGGAAAGAGTTGGAGTTATTTATACCATTTTTCATTCAGAATCTTGAAATCAACCTATTTTGTTCCCAGTGTTGTCCTCTATGAACAAACTGTAATTGCCCTATACCATTTGCTGCCTTAGACTGGAAATATTGCCAATCTACATAAAAAAAATACTCAAAAGAAAATTTTCAAAGTTGTCCTTTATGAACAAACTGTATTTGCTCTTTACCATTTGCTACCTTAGACTGGAAATATTGCCAATCTACAGAAAAATACTCAAAAGAAAATTTTTGAAGTTTTAAACATGTCAGTGAAACAACTAGCTATGTTCTTTTTTGCCCCATGGTTACTAGTGGTTACCTAAATATGTTTGTCCTATTTAAGGCGTTGTATTGTATTTTCAAGTTCAAATTTACAACTTTGGTCATGATTCATTATTATACCCAGTTAATTGTGAAGATAAGTTCAAATAAAAATTGGGGTTTGGTCATTGTGAAAATAAGGCTAAATAGAAATTGTGCCTTGTGAAGATAAAGATAAAGTCACATAGAAATCATGCTGGAGGCCATCTGGTATTAGTTGTTATAATTTGGATTGATTATCCATGTTCACATAGCTTTTGAGGAATATTTGTATTTATTTGGCAATCATAATTTGCGGTAGTAGTTCCAATGGGAGGAGCAGCATAAATACTTTTTCTGCAACTTCAGAGACAGTTCTCTTCATATCATTATTGTTCTTCTGATGGGTTTTTGGGAAATGATCAATTCCTTAATGACTTGCATATTCCACATACTTAGTGTCCAACAAAAATTAGATTTTTTTTGCCAAACTACCATCAACATTCGTTGGTGGTGCTTTTTAACTTATCCTTAAATCATATGCCAATAGATTGTCAAGACTCTCATTGTTTTAAATTATTTCTTTTTGTCCAATGTACGTGAGGTGAATAATCAAATTATCAAAAGTCAATCCAATACACCTTTAACAATGAAGTACATAATCAAGTTCTCAAAAACCAATACAATAGTTCTCAAAAACCAATCCAATACTACTTTAACATTTGCATACTTCTTTAGTATTATTTTTATTTATTTCCATAATGTCACCATGTCAATTATCATTCATCCCATCCCTATCCACCTAACCCCTCTTTAGTCTTTATTTTTGTACAAAATTAACATATTAGGTGTTGCATACCTTTAGGTCTCATTCAGGTTTCTATGGCTTCAATTTGCCCATTGTAATTCTTCATGTTGCAGGTATTCCAAAGGTCTTTACAAGAATATTTATGAAAAACTTAAATTTTGATATATTATATAAAAACCTTTTTAGATATAATCATGGTTATCTCTATCAAACCTTTTCATATATAGTCATGGCTATCTCTGTAAGCCAACCGTTCTACACACTTTAAGTAAGTTAAGAATTTCTTAAACCATGATCCATTGGAATCTTGAATTTATTTGTTTTATTGTTTTGACCTATCTATGGTTTTGTGCATGATTTTTTCACATGGTTTTGGGCACGATGGTTTTCGATCCATGGTTTTGAATGCGATGGTTTTCGGTTCATGATATTGGATGCTTCGACATATATAAATATCTATTGTAACATTGAAAGGAAAGTAATGAAAAATAAAGCAGGTAGCCCTAGTTTTCTAATCTAGGGGAAAATCTCTGTGTATATGTGTTTTATGTGTTATGCTCTCACATTGTTTATTTTCTGTGTTTTAGAATTCATATGCAGGTAATTTTTGTACATGGTTAAAACTTACATTTGGTATTAGAGTTGTTTTGGCTTCAAGGGAACGCCTTTGTTGTTGAGGGGTTTTTCTCAGACCTATGGTAGACCCTATTCAGTGGGAGATCTGCTGGATCGATTCTGGTGGTGAAAAAAGAAGGCGAGCAGTGAAAAGATAGAGATCGAGAAATTTAACGGTCAAAGTTTTGAGTTATGGAAACTCAAGATGGAGAATTTGTTGGTGGATAAAGATCAGTGAGTCACGGTAGATCTAGGTACTAAACCAACGGGATTGTCCGATGATGAATCGGAAGGCTAAGAGCACAATACGATTGCGTGTCTCAAATTCAATATTGCTTAATGTATCAGGGGAAGCTAAGGTGAAGGCTTTGTGGGACAAGTTAGGGACTTTTTACCAATCTAAGTCTCTGGGGAATAAACTGTTCCTACGGAAAAAGTTGTATAACCTAAGGATGAAAGATGGAGACTCGGTGACAAAACATCTGAATGCATTTAACACTGTGGTAAGTCAGTTATTATCAGCTGATATTAAAATTTCAAATGAATATAAGTGCATCAGTTTGTTGTGTCCTCTACCAGATTCGTGGGATAGTCTGGTTATTGCAATAGGTAGCAATGCAACTGCCTTGCAGTTTGATGAAATAATCTCAGCCTTGCTGACGAGGAGATGAGACGGAAAAATATGGACAACCAAAATGGTGATGCCTTGTCTGTACGAGGACAGTCCCAGAACAGAAACAAAAATAAGTCATCGAGTGGGAGATCTAAATCTCCAGGAAAACCTGTAAAGGTGGTGTGCTGGAAATGCGGAAAGGAAGGCATAAAAGGGATTGTAAATCTAAAGCTCCTGACAAAGGAAAGAGATCTGATGATGCTCCTTCTACAGAGGCGAAAACCACCTTAGATGAAGGTGGGGATGTGTACTTGGCTTCTTCAAGTACACATGTAAATCACGAGACATGGTTGATTGACTCAAGTGCATCCTTTCACTTCACTCCCCATAGAGAGTGATTCTGCGAGTATGAAAAATATGATGGTGGTGATGTCTTCTTGGGGGATGACAGGAAGGCTAGAATTGTTGGTTGTGGAAAAGTAAAGTTGAAGTTGCAAGGTCGAAGTGTTAGAACACTTCCAGGTGTTTTGCATATTCCTGCATTGGCTAGAAATATGATTTCCATAAGCAAATTGGATGATGCAAGTGTAAAAATAGTGTTCGACAAGGATACCTACAAAATGGTTTGGGAGCACTGGTATTGATGCAGGGAGTTCGGATTGGAACTCTGTACAAGATGCAAGGTAGCATTGTTACTGATGGTTGTAACAGTTCTGTGGTTCCTGAAAGTGGAGCAGAAAATCTAGTGGTCTCTGAAGAGAAGACCATGATGTGGCATCAAAGGCTTGGACATACTGGAGAGAAGGGCCTTCGAATACTTCATGGTAAAGGTATGGTAAAAAGTATGAGTAATAGCTCTCTGGGTTTTGATTTCTGTAAAAATTGTGTATATGGAAAGCAGAATCATGTGAGTTTCCCCTCTGGTGGTAAGAGGGTGAACCATATATTAGAACTTGTGCACAGTGATGTGTTTAGACCTATGAAGATTCCATCACTGGGTAAGTTTGTGTACTATGTATCATTTATAGATGACTTCTCAAAGAATACATGGATATATTTCCCTAAGAAGAAATCTGAAGTCTTTGACACGTTTAAAGAATTTAAGACTCTAGTGGAAAACCAGACAAAGAAGAAGATAAAGGTGTTGAGGATAGATAACAGTGGAGAGTTTTGCAACAAGGAATTTGAAGAATTCTGTAAGAAGTGTAGTATAGCACGGCAGAAGACTACTCCATACACACCTGAGCAAAATGGAGTTGTAGAAAGAATGAAAAAGACAACGATGGAAAGGGCAAGAAGCATGCTCAATAGTGCCGAGTTAAGACAAGAATTCTAGGCAGGGGCGGTGGAGACAACATGTTACCTGGTCAACAGATCACCTTCATCAGCGTTGGAGGATAAGACTCCACAAGAGGTATGGACTGGTAAGGAACCCTCTCTTTCACAATGGTATTTGGATGTGATGCATATGCACATGTTCCAAAGGAGAAAAGAACTAAGTTGGATAGTAAATCTGAAAAGTGTATCTTTATTGGGTATAAAGATGGTTTAAAGGGTTATAAGCTTTGGAACCTAGTAACAAGGAAAGTTGTGTATAGCCGAGATGTGTTGTTTAGAGAGGTGAAAGATGTTATTAAACATGAATTCCACCCAAAGGAACCTGAGAAGATAGAGTTTGAGCTTAAGAAGGAAGAATCAGACTCTACAACAAAGGAGGAATCAGCGAATGAAAAGCCACAAACTCCTAGTGTGAGAAGATCAATTCGAGAAAGAAGGTAGCTGAAAAGGTATAGTCCATTTGCTTCCTGTTGAAATTTTGCTTTATCTATTACTGATGATGATCCTAGAACTATGAAGGAAACAGTAGATTCAAAGGATTACAAACTCTGGAAAGAGGCCATGGTTGATGAAATGACATCTTTGCACAAAAATGAGGCTTGCGATCTGGTGGAGTTGTCGGCTGGAAGGAAACCCATTGGCAGCAA
>APFE031300922.1:31932-81134 GCA_000404065.3 Pinus taeda
ATTATTATTGTTGTGCCCCTATTGTCCCCATATTGTTATTATTGTGCCCCATAGAATCCCACTATTGTTATTTTTGTGCCTTTATATTAGTATTGTTAGGTCAGATTTGGTTATATTGTGACCCCTTAGACTCCTATATATAGAAAGGAGGTTTTGTCATTTGAATCATCTAAGAATTGTTCATCTGTGTAATGTAAAGGAGGTTTCCCCCTCGAAGAGGCTTATTTCTAAGGTTTTGATCTATCTCTTCTATCTTTTTGTGAGCTAGTTTCATAACATAAGCCCAACAAGCTTCTAGTCAGATTTGCACAATTTCTGGAGGGAAGGCTGGTTCCCCTCCAAAATTGCACAATTTCTTGAGGGAGCTGCCCAACCAGTAACTGGACCAAGTCTAGAGTAGCAACCTATGAGGGGAGTGAAGCAAGTTATCATGCACAGGCTAGCAAGCTGCTAGAAAACCATTGAAGTTCATGTACTTGACAGTGCAAGACATGTTGCTGAGGATGGTTGGTAGGGAGGCTCCAAAACGAAGCTAATGAAAATTTTTGGAGGGTGGTTTTAACCCCTACAACAAGGACTTACTTTTATATCTCAACCTTTATGGAGTTTTTATCTAGTTTAGGTCTCACTGAGATCTAATCACTATTTTATTTTTGGACAATTCAATGGAATTTTATAAGTTGATAGCTTATTGAATCGAGAAATCAGTGTTATGGAATGTACTAAATTTCTATTTGAAATACAAAATATGCCTTCTTTCCATAGCAGAACAAATTTACATTATGATTACTGCATGCTATGGAAAAAATTACCATATGGTGCCTCAAAAGGCAATTAGGGGGTGTTTGGAGTTGGAGGTGTTATTTTTAACCAAAATGGTAATCCATTAATTAGGCAGAGATGTGGGCTACCTGAAAAGGTCTCTCCATTCTTCTCTAGCATTGTTTTTTCTATTAGTAAGAATATTGCATAAATCTTACATGAGATACAAAATTAGCAGCATCAAAACAAAGTAAATGTGTAATAAGATTTTATATATCAACATCACTAGGTATATAATCCACATATCCTTATCTCACCAGGTAAAATATCCTTCTAAGACTGATAAAATAGTGCAAAAATAAGGCTTCAAGTCTCAAGAAATTATCAACTCCAGCTCCAACATTCCAAAGTATCAAGAAAAATACATAATGCCTTTCTTTCATTAGTAAATAAACAATATATAATTTGAATCAACCATATTGGCCAAAAAATGAAGCCTAGGCGTGTATTTTAGTGAAGCAAGAAAATTTTGGCCTACTTGACAGAAATGCATGCCCAACCTTTATTACAAGGCCAAATTGAATCATTCAACTTGGATATTATTTTTTTCTCATATAGAACATTAAGGCAATTAAAAATTTCTAATTTTTCCCATAGAAATAATTTTGTTTAGGCTTAGTGAAATATTTCAATTTGTTTTATAATATAAATTGATGAAAAAATTTGGATACATTTAGCCTAATGGTTTGGATTTACATTGATTTACATATACGATATACGTAATTATATTTTTTAACAATTGCATAATTAATGTATTGTTATTCAATATGCTCTTCATCCTAGTTCGGTCTAAGTCTAACCAATAAGTTAACAACACCTCTAAACCATTATCAACCAATAAATGACCACTAACCAGGCTAACTCTTATCCAATTAATCCTAATTTTTCTGCCAACAATTCATACCAAATATTGAACACTTTAAGGACTTTGCAATAGGTAATTTGTATCAACACAAATAATACTGAAGCATTTCAAATTTTGGGCCATAAAAATCATCATTATTTAAACAAAAATTACAAATATATGAAAATTTAGTATTCTTACTCATTAACATGATTGTCTGCAACAAAGCATCCAATGTATCATTTCCTATGTTCATATTTTCTTTCAAGTATTTAATATTATGATCACCATGATCTTGACTTGCATCATCTTCATCATCATTGAAATTTGACTGCAAACCATCTATGTTGTTACTAGATGTATTTGGATCATCATTTTCTGTAACATCCATATTGTTGTCTTCTATAACATCATCTAACTTCGGATTTTTTCCTTCTTGTGCCCAAACATAACCATCTTCAACATCATCATGGATTTCAAATTATTCAATGTTCTTTAATTCCTCTCTCTCATTTTGTTGGCCATCATTGTTCTACTCAATATCCATTAATGCATCATCAAATACATGCCTTAATTTTGGATCATTATGTATGACAAATATCCATATCGGGTCCAAATATATTCATAGAAAAATACATGCACATGAATGACATATATGAGACCTATGTTATAACAATTTCATTTTTTAATAAACACACACACACACACACACATTTGTAATAAACTATGAATTAATAGATTAATGATCACTACTGCTTCTTGTTTGAGTTAAAGAAATACCTCCTCACAATGAATTGGTAGAACATAAGTCTCCTTAACATTTGGTAGGAACCTTGAGGAATCTATAGAAAAAATCCACTATGGGTATCATGTCATTTTGTCCTCTCAAATGTTTCATACCATCTACACTTAAAAATACAACATTTAAAAGTGCGTTAATCCAACTCAATAATTTCTTGGATTTTCCCAACATATTGTAGATTCCTTTTAATAATATTCTTATCTTTTGAGCTTAATCGATTGGATTGCTTCAAATAAACCAAGATGCCATAATAAAAGGATCTTCTATTTACATCTACACATTCTACACGATAATGTTGACCATATGCTCACTTGAAAGACATTTTGTTGCATGTGAAAGACCATCTATTTTAGTGGAAAAAAAATATAATGACGAATATTAAAATAGTTAATAGTGTCAAAACTGTAAGGAAAGAACATTTTGTAAAATTTTAATTGTACCTTTCTTTCACATCCTCTACACATCTTGATTTTATCTTCTTTCATATTTGAATCTATGTCTGCATCTTCTACTTGATTTTGAATTTGTTTAGTAACCCATTGTAGTGTGCAATATTTGCCCCATTCCCTAAGCATATCAATGGGAAGTGAAATATTCCTTGGGTTCAATCTCTTAAACTGTATCCTTTTTTCTAAAACTTCTTCTCTCTTTTTATCATATAAATAAATCCATTTGTTCATAAAGTACATGTGGTATAGAATGAACTTGTCGAGTACAAGACTTTTTTCTACACTTATTACATGTCAACATGCTTATTTCAAACTCCAAATGTCATGTTGTATATTTGACAAATAAATTACAGAGTAAATTAATGATTGCAAGGAAAACAACCACAATGATCATGAATCTACTTAGTCATTTCTAATTTAACACCATTAGATTATGGTTTTTCTCCATCAATAATGTTTGATGCTCGTTCTTCATCCCAGAAGTGTGACCCATCTTCAAAATCCTTACTAAGGAATTCACATAGGAAAAAAAATACTTCATTCAATACATACGCTTCATCCATGCAACCCTCGGGATGTGCCTTTTATCAAACATATATTTTTAGAGTTTTAATAAACCTCTCAAAGAAAAACATCCACCTCATTCATACGACACCTACCAATTCAGTGTCATTGACTAAGTGTATAAGTAAATGGAATTGTAGGTCCATGATTCTTGTAGGGAGCTCCTTCTCAAATACACATACAATTTCTGCAATTTCCTTCTTCCATTTTGGCACTTCACATTGGTGGATATCCTTGGAGGTCACACACCTAATATAAGAATAGAAAATTAGTATGAACCTTTAGTCAAAAATTAAAAATCAATATAATATATCTATGTTTCTCACACATGAACATTTCATATCACATACCTTGTAAATGCTGACAACCGACTTATGGAATTCCTTAATTCAACGGTAATATATGAATCCCCCCCAATTTCTAATGGCATGATATGCTATCTAACAAATTTATCAAAGGTGATTAGTAATTTTTCTCACACAACAAAATATCAAAATATATTTTATACTTAATCAATGTTATTGGTAAAAGTTAAATGGTGATAATACATTCATGAAATTATGAAAATCACGTGTTTTAAATCTTGTCAGCTGTCAATCAACTATGACAAATTTTTCCAATGATGACCCCTAGCCAGTAGGTTTCCTCATTAAATGAATTAATTTTTTTAGTTGGTATATCTTTTTTTTTTTTCAAAATCCATGGAGCTTCTACATATGTTTCATTTTCCCTATTTGGCCACAAATGTCTTCCATCAAATTTGGTATGCGAAAGAGAAATATTTATCCTTGAAGAGAAGGTGCCATTCTCTTTGCGTCATATATGTCAAAATATAGAATCTAGGACATTTTTAATATGTGCATAGGACCTAATAGGTGATATAGTAATAGATCCTTCTAGTAAGGGAGCTCATAAAATATGGATTTCCTTTTCATTCCTCATGGCATATTATCTAGAACTTGCTCTAGTTCCTCAATTGAATCACCTCGATATGATTTCAATTTAGCATCTTCATACTTCTTAATCCAATTACCTAGACCCATAATCATGGGAGGACCTCTATTTTCAACTTTTCCATCAAATTGATTCTTCTGGTGATTTCTAAACTTATGATCTAGTGGTAGAAGAACCTTATTGTTTGCATAAATAAATTTATGTAAATATTTAGAATAACACCCTTAAAATTGTTCTACACATATTGGACATGGAAATATCCCCTTTGTTTTAAGCCCCATAATTCATAAGTAACATTAATAACATCAAAATAACAGTATAAACATAAGTATGAAAGTTTGGATGAAAATAAATAATGAGTTTAAATATGTAAATATTTTCTCTTACTAGAACAAACACCAAGTCCTAGGAAACCATGAATAGTCCAACATAGCACACCATAAAACATGAAGGAACTATTTGATGGAGGACGTGATATGTCATACATTCTTATGCCTTTCCATAACAATTGCATCTCATCAATAAAAGGCTCAATATAAACATCCATTTTTTTTACTTGTCCAGGAACAATAAGAGTCAACATAAGGTGCTCTTGTCCAACAGTGATCCATGGGGGAATATTGTATAATATCAATCCGACTAGCCAAACACTATCATTTGAGCTTAGGAAAGAGAATATTCACACTCCATAAATTGCAAGACCAAACCTAATACTACGAGGTCCATATTTGAATTTTCTTGGCCATTTTTCCTCTATGTGCTTCATTGATTTGGAGTCCGTCGGAATTCACATGAATCCATATTTACTCCTATTATTTGCATTCCATTCCATCAATTATGCAAGTAACTTGCAATGAAAAATTCGTTGAAGTCTAGATATAATTGGCATGTGACATAAAACCTTCTTTGGAGCTATAGGACCTTGTACATCTGTACGATATCTCTTCTCTGTGCATATAAGGTATTATACCTTGCCTTGATATTCATATCTCTATAAAATTAAATATTCATATCTCTATATACATGAATGAATTTGCTTATATTCAATCCCCAACTCAACTAACAACTAGCGTGCTTCTCTGCAAGCTGATGGAAACACATTCTCTTTAGGGAATATTTGGCTTTTAGTGCCCTGTAAGATTGCCCAAGATTAAATCAATTGAAGGTTTGAATTATAATGAACATTTTTGATATGTAAATCTATGCTAGGACTATTTATATACAATATATAGTTTTCAAATCCCATTAAATAAATATAAATAAAGTTGTTGAATGTTTACGAATTACATAAACCAATTGACAATGCAAAGTAAGAAATAAATTTCAACTCCCTTAAGTAGGGTAGTGAATCCTTTGTCTGACCGACCAAATAATGACTCGATTTATAATAATATTAACTTGCATGAAAGTTTTGAGGTTCTACTTGCTCCTAATCGAACATGGGTGTCTTAACTTCTTGCTTGATTGAGTCTTACAGGTTGTTATCTTCAAGATTATGTTGATGGTAATTACCCCTACTATCATTATCACTGTCAACCATATGATCATTATCATCCTTATTGTTCCCATCCCCAAAGAAAATTGTAAAAATTTCAGTCAACCCTTCTTCATGCATTTCATTTTCACTATCATCATAATCATTAAGGCTAGGTGGCATGTCATCAAGGTATGCTAATGTCATCAGCTCTTCAAATTTCTCAGCTGGTTGTGTTCTCTTCAATATTTCTCTTTTAACCCTGGTATGGTTTAACGGATGGTTTGGATCATTCCATCCAAATCTTAATAATCCTATTTGACCTTGGGTATTAGTAGGTGTATCATCAATAACTTATAGATATCAACAAACACAAGCATTATTTAATGTTAGGCAACAATTGGACAAATCATGAATATATCAATTTCAAAGCAATATAATGAAATATGTATTAACAAATAAAAATATAAAACATATGAACACACAAACACAAACACATAGACACACACACACACACATAATTGAATAGTGTAACATTATTTTATAGACTACCTTTTTTATACAACAATTTAAAATAAAACAAAATTTTGACGACATAGTTTATAAAACATCAGTCCACACTTATTGATTATTCTTTGGTTTTATGCCCTTAAGAACATCCTTAGGGATACCTTGTTCTTCCCTTTTCTTTCGTGCAAGAGTGTGTTTTAAGAAGAGGTAATTAATTAATAACTCATCCCCAATGGTAAGGTTCATAATGTTGGAAATTGGGAGGTTTGTAGTTTAAATTAGATTTCCCTTTCTATGATAACTGCTTGTGAAATTTAGCGGATTCTTATTTATTTATTTATGTTCTTCTTCATCAAAAAATTATCAAATGTAAAACATGAAGATCACAATACACAAGAAACACAAGATATAGTCTCCAAGCTAGGGAAAATCCCCTCCAAGGGTAAAACCCAAAAATTTCTCTTCTTATAGAATCATATCAAATGAGATATCCAAGACCCTTTAACCCTATAGAAGCCAAGTCAAACCCTCCTTATGTTTTGAAAGTTTATCATAAACAAGAGACTAGCAACATATGAAACATCATATGTATATCTTCCAGAAGATATACATCAAGGAAGAACTTCCACAAATCAAACTTCAAGAAAGCTCTTCTTCTATTTCAGATTTTGACCCTCCTCCTTCCTATGATATTTCAAAACTTCTTGTGTAAATTGTGTCCAAATGAGATCCAAATCACCCTCTATTTATATTCTCTAGAGAGGTGTGAATAGAAATGTACTTTGGGGCAGAGCCTACATGACAGGTAGGGCCAACTAGGCTTCTAGAGGGAATTTTGACCCAAATTTCAATTTCAAAAATTCTTTCTCCATTTTCTTTATAAGAGGTACAAAGAGGACTTTGAATTTATAAATCATAAAATAATAGAAGCATGAAGAACATGCTTAACTAATACAATAATAATTTATTGAGCATGAAACCCATGCTTGAATATACATTTGTCTTTTTCTTCTTTTTTATTTTTACATAAAATACATTTTGGTATAATTATGAAGACCAGACTTAGTTACATTCTCCAACACCTCCTCTTAACTAGGGAGGTATTCATAATTTTACACTCGGTACAAGGATACTCTCAAACTGAAATATTCTCATAAGAAGAATTAGATTGATAAGCCATTTTTAAGCATCAACATCAAAACCAACATTGCCAAACATAACAAGGCCTTGAATGATTACAAGATCTTGTTGGAGAATGCAATAGGGCAACTATTAATTCAATTTATCCTTAATATTAATAATTTATTGTGAAATTCATTTATCTTCGGGTGTTTCTTTCTTAGATATTTTTCATCAAACAATTATCAGGTACAAAAAAAATGAAGATAATGGACACAAAAATTAGGCTCCAAGCCAGGGAAAAACCATTCCAAGGGGAAAACCAAGAAAATATCTTCTCTTCTTATAGAATATAATTCAAATGAGAAAACCAAGACCCAAACCATAGAACAAGTCCTCCTCCAAGCACCAAGTCAAACCTCCAAGGGGCCTTTCCAATTAGGTCAAAGATCAACCAAGACAACATCAATAAATCCTACTTCAAATTTGGCCCCCACCTTCAACCTGCAACTTCGACCTACAATTTCAGCCTTGTAGCAACTGAAGAAACCCTAATTCTTGCACACATCACTTCTTCAAGAAGAATTCCTACAGACAAGACAAGATCTCCAAAGTCAAACTATATTAAACCAAAGTTTTTGGCCTTCCAACAACTTGAAATTGGAATTTGGCCTCCTATAATTCAGACCTGCAATTTTGACCTTCCTCGCATCTGCAGAAACCATAACCTTCACATGTCATTTGAGAGAAAGAGACCCAAAAATGAACTCTTCTTCTTTCTTCATGAGTTCTTTTTTCCTTCTAGACCTTAACACTTACTTTCTTGATGCTGCGAGCTTTAGATCAAACTTCTTGATGAGAAAGATCGAATTGGGGCTAAATGAGGTCGATGTTGCTTCTATTTATACACATCTGTGGGGTTCAAATTCCTTATTTTAGGCTGACTTGTATTTTCTTGGGCCGACTTGTACTTGGAGGTTTCTAAGACTTTCTAGACTCAAAATCAATATCTTTTACATGTTACAACTTTCACAATAGGGTCTTATACAAATGATAATGACTTTCTTGACTCAAGAAAGATATTTTTTTGACATGACAAACCGTAGAAGCATGAAGAACATGCTTTACCTAGATGACCATCAAAATGGAGTATGAAATTTTTTATGGTGTTGGATACCATCAACATACAAGGGATCTTTTAGATAGAGGAGGAATGACCTGTTGTAGAGTTTTGTGAACCCAACGTTTTTGACTATCAAGTGAGTCCATCATCAGGGGAGGATGCGTCAATAGATATTCTTAATATCTTAAGAATTTCTATTGACGCATCCTCCCCTGATGATGGACTCACTTGGTAGTTCGAAACGTTGGGTTCACAAAACTCTACAACATGTCATTCCTCCTCTATCTAAAACTATCCTCACCTGTATGGATTCATTATTTAAATACAAGGGATCTCCCCAATATAAGGTCCCGATTAGACCTCTCACCATTTGGTGTAGGAGTCCCATCCAGAAATACGACTTGAATACCATTTACTTAAAGGCTTTCCTTGACTTAAGAAATTAGTATAAGAGAGAAGCACACATGTGCTTTTTGAAGAAAAAAGAGAGCGTGCCTTGTGAATTTTTAATTGAATATGTATCAAGGTTTGTTGGCCGTAGAGGGGGAATAAAGTGAGCCTCTAAAAGAAAAGTAATAGTACTAATATAATGGAGATACACACATATGAGAAAGACTCGTCTAACATCAAGTGAAGTAGTTCACATAGGTGTGACAATCGTTACAATCATTCAACATATTTCCAACAAATTAAGCACCAAAGTCACCAAAATATTTCAATTATTCATTTCATGTGAAAGGAATCATGAATCATAAATATTCAAGGAGTAGTCTTAAAACATCCACAATCCATGCGTGAAAATGCGTTAGCAAAAAGGCTTCAAGTATTAAGCAAAAGTTACAAGATACATAAGTACAATGAACATCACTAGCTCCAATAATGGAGCGTTAGAGCCATTGCTTGCTCCCTAAAAGTACTAACTCTATCTCTATAATGCCTTATGGGAGAAACCAAGGTTAAAAGTACTTTGCATGAGTGATGAGGATCGTTTTATAACTTGAGGCATGAACTTTCATATCCTCATGAATCTTGACTTTCCAACTTCTAATGACATTTGGACTTCTAGAACCTTTGGACCTCCAAATGAATTTTGGAATTACATATGACTCTTGGTATTACATGTCTTTTGGACTTATATAGCTATTTTGTCCATTACATGACTCTTGGACTTCCACTTATATGTCTTTACAATGTTTACATAATTACATCATAACTTCCACATTATCATGTGATGAGACATTACAAGTCACTATTATTGATGACTGGACTTATAGTGACTGATGACATGGAATTTCTTGAATGGGTGACATGGCTACCACTTGTATCTTTGTTCTGGATGTAGTTTCCGACCATTGATGTCTTCACCCTCAAAAGGGTCTTTGATCTTATGGAGTCTTCAGGGTGCTTTGATTATAAAGAATTCAACGTGTTCTTTGTTTTTGAATGCTTCATTTGGCTGCCTTCTTTGCCCGATCTTCTTCACACATCCTTTCCACGTCATTCCCGAAATACTTGTAACTGCAATCACTTGTGGAAAGAAAACATCAACCTGAAAAAAATCCTACTCTAACATATTTCATGTAGATTTTCTGTTCATGTCCTGACAGTGCGCTCAGGAAAATAAAGGAGAGGCTTTGAGCGCAAGGCCACACTTCAAAAGGCTGAAGGGAGGAAGCTTTGGGATTCAGTTACACGCTCAAGAGGAAAGAGAGAAATTCATGGGAATGTGTAGGGAACATGTCTAAAGGATGAAGGATGAGGATTCAAGATTCCCAAGTGCGCTGTGTGCTCAAGGGAGACAAGAAGGGTGCAAGGCGCATTGATGAAGGCTGAAGGGATGAGGCTTTGGGCCTTCAGGGTGCACTCATGTGCTCGAGAAGGACAAGGAGGGCATTGGGCGCAATGTAGAAGGATGAAGGTGAGGCTTTAGGGCTCCAAGGTGCACTCATGCGCTTAAGTAGGCCAAGAAGGGTGCATGGCTCATTGTTGAATGTTGAAGGGGTTAGGATTTGGGTCTTCAGGGTGCGCTCATGTGCTCAAGGAGGGCACATTCCTTCGAGTCAAATAAATGTGCTCAAAGGAAGACTTGGTTCTTCATGGTGCATTTTGGAACAAGGAAGGGGAATGATGCTCAGGAGTGTGCTATGCACCCTTGGACGGTGTAGGGCTCACTTTTGAACAATGAATAATTCCCTCTCAAGGCTTAAGAGTGTGCTTTTGCACTCCTAGTCTTAATGGGTTCACATTGCAACCAAATTTTGTCTCTGGGTGGAAGATAAATAGGGGGCGAACTTTATGAGCTTAGACATAGAATCATGTGCAACACATACCAACTCATCAATATAACTTAGAAAAACTTAAACCATGATAAATAGACATCAAAACACCAATTTACAAGAACTGCCCAAGTACAATGGACAAAGTGTGTGCGAATGCAACCAAAAATGTCATTTTGCAACAAATAAAGGTGTACGACCATGAAATCCACTAAAGATGTTCTAATCAATGCGACGACACTTGAGAACAATCAAGAACACTTGAAACACATAAAATGACTTAATATGAAACTTTAAAACCAAGACCATGCTTGATGTGAAAGTTGAGTAGGCTCTACGATTTAAATGTAGTGAAATTTTGGAGGGTGTTGTAGCAGTGACAACACTAAGTGACACACTAGGCAGACTTCAATTTCTCTGTTTAGGAATAGTGTTTTAGTTAGAGGGCTAGCCCTTCAAGAAGTATTGATTCACGAATTAATTTGCCTTGGATTCCCTTCTCAATATGGTTGTATACATAGTGATCCAGGTGGATGTTGCTGACCACCCGCCTATTCCACCTATACCTCCATTCGGTTTCATCAGTTTCCTTGTTTATAACAACATTTACTATTTTTATCAGTTTTTTATGTCCTGAATTTTCGGAGAAGTTTTTAACCCCTAAACGATGTTTTTTTGAGGTTTGCAATAGAATCATAGCCATATCCTGTAGTACTTGGATAAATATTTCCAACAAGGTATCATATGTGCCAAACGAAGATAATATGACTAAGTTACAACCCCGGGAAGTTTGCTACCCAACTAACCCCAACGGGGCCCACAAACTCTTAGCGTTCCATCTCTTGGGGTTAGGGTTTTGGTTGTTTAGGGTTTTCCCTTGTTGTTCAATAATAAAAATCCCCTTGAGCCTCATTGTAACATAGTTCAGAGGCATGTAGCGGCCAAAGCTCTTCTTAGAGATAAGCTACCATCGCCCGAGCTAGTTTATTTCTTTTCTGTATGTAAGCATATTTCAATTCTTTGATATTAATGAAATGAAGTGTTATTTCTGCTACCTATCTGTATTTTTGGTTATATCTATATTTTTTTTCATTCCTATTTAAGTTTGGATCACATAGTGCCTCACTTCACTTTCACTTGGTTCCAACACACAACTAATACGCCATATCACAATTGTCTCAATCTAGGAAAGGGTATTGTGCACAACAAGTTTAAGATATTTAGAGTATGATTTTCATCTTTGGCATTGCTCTGCTACCAACAAGCATAGACAGTACCCAAACAAATTCACTACAAGAGCACAAATGTTGCTTTGCTTCCAATAGGCCTGGACAATACCCCGACGAAGTTGCTTGCTTCATCTCCCTATGTAGGAGAAAAGTCGCTTGCTTCACCTCCCTGCATAGGAAGCCTTTCTCTTCTTTCACCCTTTATTTATTTATTTAATAGGACTATGCTTTGACAATTATTACTTTCATTGAGCGGAAGAGGGATCTTGACTTATTGAGATATGAGGAGGTTTCCCCTTCAAAGAAGTATTTATATCATCTTTGATATTGGTTTGTTCGCTTTAGATTTTCCCCTTATCCTTCTCTACTAGACCGATAAGCATGTGACACACCAAGTATATATACACCAAGTTGAGGAGTTTGGATACTAGAATAGATACCTATCTATTAGGTTGCCTCAAGGTTTTTCTTTTGGAGGTACCATATTTTCTGTCCAGACTTAGCTCTACCTATGGAATCTTCCCAAACAAAGAAGGAGAACAAATAGATAGCCAAGACTTATGGTTGTTACATTTTCTCCTTATTCCACCACAAATTATTTTTGATCTATGCACTTTTCACATGAGGTCTTATTTATGTACAAAGACAAAAACAGAGAAAAAGATAAGACCCAAGTTGACACGACACACATAACTGAAACAAACGAAACAAAAAGAAAAGAATATACAAGAAACACAATTTAGAGATGCTATTGAGAATAACATTTCAAATATTGGTCATTTATGGGAAGAGGATCAGTCCTCCCAGTTATGGATTTTAGCTTGAAGCTATTATGATTGAGATTCTCCTCGATGGTGAAAGGGCCAATCCAAAGAGGTTGGAATTCCGTGTGTTTTCCTTTCTCTTTGTGGGCTTTGTACCACTTCAATACTAAGTCACCCACACTGAAACTCATTTTACCTGTGGATTTATTATTGAACCATCGCTTGATACAGTTTTTATGGACGACAAGTCTCTCTTTGGCTTTGAGCCTTTCTTCTTCAAGTTTAAGCAAAGTGTCTATCCTTTTTTGAACCAGAAGGAAAGGCCTACCTTGGGACCCTTGTCAGAGTTGCAAGGTTGGGAGATACAAGTTCGAAGGCAAGATAACTTCTTTGCCATAAACCAAAAAGTACGGTGAGGTTTTGAGGGAAGGATTAGGAGTTAGATGGTCAACCCATAGTGCATTCGTCAAAGCATTGTGCCAGTTCCGTTGCTCAGAGAAAATGGTTTTCTTGATTAAGCAGATGACATTTTTAATTGTTGATTCAACTAAACCATTTCCCTACAGGTAATAATTAGGTGCATACTTTAATACAATACCATTTTCTAATGAAAATTCATAAATTTTCAACGAAGAAAAATAAGTTGCATTATCAAAGACAGGAGATGTTGGAACACCAAACTTGGTTATATTATTTTTCTTCAAGAAGTGGATGATTTCTTGGTGGTTAACTTGTCTTAGAGGAAAAAATTCTATACACAGCGTAAAATTTGTCACTATTAGAATATATCAGCATTTCTTCAACGAACGTGGAATTATTTCTCTGATAATATCTAGTCCTCACTATTGGAAATGTTCCTTGACTTCTATTGGTAGTAGTGGGGCGGTGCCTGACTTCTAATCTCAACTGAAAAATCTTTCACAAGATAGGCACTTGTGAGAATAATCATGAGCATCTTTAAATAACGTGGGCCAATAATAACCAACCCTCATTATTTTATGCACAATTGTATCGCCCGCATAGTGACCACCTGCTGGTCCGTCATGTAGATATTTTAATACCTTCTCTATATCTTGTGGCTCAAGGCATCTTAATAAGACATAGTTATGGTTCTTTTTGAAACTAAATCCATGAATAAGATGATAAGATAGAGCTTTAAGGAAAATTTCCCTCTTTTGTTTTTCAGTAAATGCGTGGGTAATGTGTCGTGCTCTTAGAATTTCTAAACGTCTGAATACCATGTCATTATATATTTGGTCTAGGGAACTTGTTCAACATTGTACATCTCTATTTCCTTATCCTAACATGAAATATCTTGCTTAAGAGCATCCCTCGCTTCAGCTGCAATTTGGTAGAGGCCATGACCCTTGATGGTATGAATTGGTTTAAACTCTAGATCATATTCTTGTAAGCAGGTCATCTAATTTTCTCTCGTCTCACCCAACTCTTGCTGCACAAAGAGTGTTTTAACCGCTGGATGATGCACAAAAGTGATCGTGTGAGCTTTAATAAGATAGGGCCTGAAATATTTGATTGTCTTATATACAACATATGCTTGTTTATCAATGACATAATAGTTCATCTCTGACCTCTGTAAGCCAACACTCATGAAAGAAATAGGTCATTTATTTCCTTCAACATCCTTATGAGTTAGTATGCCCACAATACATGGATCCAAAGCATAACTGTAAAGTAGGAATTAATATTTGCCATAATTAGGGCTAAATAATGCAGGTGCATCAACAATATCTTGTTTTATTTGAGCAAAAAAATCCCTTTCCATTTTGTTCCATTTGTAATTCACATCTTTCTTAATCATCTCATGTAGAGGTTTAACTATCCGAGCATAATAAAAGATGAAATTTTGCAGGAAATTAATCTTCCCTAAGAAAGATTGCATAACTTTCTTATTCATTGGGAATGAGATATGAGTTATAGAATTGACGTTTTCGGGGTCAACTTTGATTCCACACTTTTCAATGATGTTCCCTAAGAGAGTCCCTTTTGACACACCAAAGATGTTTTTCTTGGGATTGATAGAAATCTCATATTTGTGACACCACTCAAATATTTTCTTCAGATGACGTACATGATCTGATATCCTTTTGGAAAACACAATTACATCATCCAAATAAACACCTACACTTTGACCAATCAAGACATGAAAAGCAATGTCCATCTCTCTTTAAAAGGTGGCACTAGTATTGATGAGCCCGAATGGAATTCGATTAATGGCGAATGTTCCCCATTTGGTTCTGAAGGTAGTCTTGAGATGATCTAATTCTTCCACTAGCACTTTATTATAGCCAAAAAAACCATCTAGTAGCAACAACATCTCAGACACATATATTGTTTGGAGGATCTATTCCATGTATGACACTGGGTAATTATCTTTATCTGATGCCCGGTTGAGGTTGTGAAAGTATACACATAACCTTATCTCACTAGACTTACTTATGTCTAGGACCAAATTCAAAACCAAAGTGGAATGTATAACCTTAAAAATGATATGAGAATCCACTAACTTTCTCAATTCTTTTTGAATTAGGGGTTCCCGTGTTAGATGAACTTTCCTTAGTTTCTACTGAAAAGGTTTTACCCCTTATTTTATGGGAATGACATGCTAGAAAATACAAGTATCGTATGTCTTCAAATCGTCGCATGTCCATGCAAACATGTCACTATACTGTTTAAATAGGTGAATGAATGCTTGTTGTTCTTGTGGAGAATCACATATACCAAGGTTTACATATTTCATATCTTCTTAAGTTCCCAAATTGACTTGTTCAAATGACAACTTCGAGCTTTGAGTTTTAGTATTGATTGGTCCCCTGAACCAATTTTGTAGGTCATATAATCTTTCAAGGGACACTACACCTTTAGGCATAATGTTTCCTTTCATTGCATTAGTTGCCCCCTCCAAATCCTTGTCGTGCTCATCCTCTTCTATGTCAACATCCTTGAACACGTTTGCATTAGCCATGAAATGTAGTATCCATTGGTCATCATTGAAAACAAAAAAATTAGTGACGTTATCAGACACGAAAGGTTTATATATAATCTCTATAGAAAAACCAATTCTCAATTGCGACATTCTAGCAGCTGCATTAGCTAATGCATCTAGTGCAACATTTCTAAGCCTAGGAACAAAAATGATATTAAAAGATTTAAAATCATTAATTAATTTCCATACCTCCTGCTGGTAGTTTTTAAGATTTGGTGAAACACAATGGATAATGTCCCATACCTTTCGAGCAACCACTTATGAGTCACCAATTACCTTGAGAAACTCTACCTTTAGGTCGATGGATTTCTTTAGTCCAAGCACGAGTGCTTCATACTCAACAATATTATTTGTACACTTGAACTCCAAATGACATGATATGATATACTTCTTGTTTTGTGGGTCTATAAGTATGAAACCAACTCTAGAGCCATCCTACATTCTAGAACTATCGAAGCACATAGTCCATATATTTTTGGTTGTTAAATTGGTTCCTATAGTATTTTTAGTATTATGTACATCTATATTACAAGATTCGTTAGCACTAGTTGGAGAACAAGGAAGGGGCTCCAAATATGTATCAGGTGGGATGGGTGATGGATTTTCTTGATAACACCCATGATCAGTTTCCAAGAAACAATTTCCAAAGATTAAATCAACAAAGACAACATGTTCATTATGGCCCTCAAGTAGTGTCGTAGTATATTTCATGTATGGCTCACTATCCACTTGAATTTGGTTGTTTCTTCCCTTATATGGAAGCCATAAATGTGACCAATTTGTAGGGAAATACACTTGTAATTTACTAGACCAGTCTCAACTCAGGAGTACGCCATAGGCTTCAGGGATGTCGACAATTACAATGTCTATACATTGTTGCACTCGATGATCAGATGATAAATGGATAATAACATTCTTGAGTTCACTAATAGCTTGGACAAGAGAGTTTCCGAAGTAAATGATTTGTGCATTGATCTTATCCCATTTAGCGTTAATTTTCGTAGCAACAGATTATGGCATTACATTCACAGATGCACCAAAATTGACTAAACAATTACGAGCATTATAATTAAATTTTTTGAAAGTTAATAAAAATGGGGGGCATAGATTGTTAGGATCTAATGTTATAGCGTTAACCACATATTCAAGGGAACCAAAAAACTTACCAAGCACATTTTGAGAGGTATAATATTTGTCACCTGGCGAATGTTGTGAAAAGGCTTGGACAAGTAATTCTGTTTGGCCTACTATCTTCGTGAGCTCAAATATGGAGTTGTTGGGTGTGAGCTCTCTTCATATTCAACTATGTTATAATCATTTTTTCACTTTTAGTAGGCAATTATGAAGTGTTTGGAGAAGTAGATTTGTTTAACACTTATGGAGTGATGGAGTTACTTTTGCTATTGGTGGAAGTGTTATTAGAAGCAATAGCATTTCCAAACTTACTTTGTGCATTCTAGGTAGTATTGGCTGGTGGTGAGATCCTTCTTAATAATTTATTTTTCAATTTCTATCTCGTCACCTCTGGTTCAGAAATGGGCCCTTGGCTCTTCAAGTTATATCGACCATTTTGCTTCTAGGGGGGCGTCGCTTTGAGGTGGTTCTCTATCACTCTTCTTGTTAGAATTGAGAATGCAATCAAAAGAATTAATTATATGTACAATACCTTTACTTTCCTCAGTTTCTGCAGGTTCATTTGTTTCTTACTTCGGTTCAGGATTCTCATCTGCTAGAAAGGTATCGACAATGTGTGCGACCAAAGAATTCATGTTGTGTTTCCACTATGGACATGTTTTCTCTGAATTCCATTCCTGGTGGAAGGAGCAATAGTTATCCATTCCTATAATTTCAATATTCAACACAACGTTCAAATTCTAGGAAAATTTAGTCGGCTAGTTGTTGTTGTTATTATTCCTTTTGAAGCGGAAAGACTTGGGAGGCTTTCTACTGGTAGAAGTATCGGTTGAAATTCTCTTTAATTCCGTGACTTCGTTGGTGAGTACTTTTAGATATCTGGTCAAGCTATCAATATCCACAAAATCCTTTTCTTCAACCTTACTTGAACAAGGATGCGACTTCTTTCTAGTCTCCTTGGAGTCCTTAGATTCATCATCATTGGTAATAACTCCAATGACACATAAGTCTTTCTCCATGACGATTTCTTATGAAAATTTTAGAGCCAGTGTCTCCTTTGCATCTTGTTTAACAAAAGAGGAAATGTTCATGGGCAAGGAAGCTGTATAGTAATCAATAGTAATTGAATCATGAGGTCGAGTATTTGGGGGAAACTTGTTCAATATTTGGTTAAACCTCTGACTGAAATCCTTTACTTTCTCCTTTCCCCCAATCTTACTATTTCCGAGCTCTTTTAATAACATGGTGGGAGTCGTTTCATCAACTATTTTCTCCAAATATAATTTCTTAAACTCCCTTGATCCATGGATTGAATTGACAGGCAGATTATGGTACCACACTGTTGTTCTACCTTTTAATGTAAAAGGAAAAATCATACAAGAAACATCATCGTACTATACCTCTAACATCCGTAGATGCATGTAAAAATCATCAATATGATCTTATGCCTTAGTCTTCTTATTAGGATTAAACTTTGATAACAACTTTTATGGGTGTTTGGGTATTCTATGAAGGTTTTCTGTAAGAGAAAGTGGCCCTTGGGCCATCTAATCCAATTTCTGGCTAGCCATGTCTTCATCTCTTTCCTCCTCCTCCTTTTTTGAGTCTAATGAGCTTTCTCCTTCACTATCTAAACCATTTATAAACTCAAAATAGACTCCTTACTATTCTTCTTTTGAAAGAAAAATATCTTCCATTTACTCTTCGTGACTAGGTGGAAGCGTCTCTTGCTGAACTATGTCTTATGAAGACTCTTCTAACTCCTCAAGAGTGGTGAAAACCAAATCTTCCATCAATGTAACCAACACACTAGTGCGAGTTTTTTATTTCTTCTTAGGGTGATGAGGAAGATTAAGTGCAACAGGAAGTAAACATATATCTTTTGCAAAATGATGAGTGATAGGTCAAAGTGCTCAGATTTTTTCGTAGGCAACCTCATAAGCCAACTATGAATCAGGTTGAAAGGAACCTCCTACTTCGGGAATAGGATTTGGGATAGTGATTGAGATATTAATTCCTTGTCTAGAAGATGCATGATTAGGGTGTGTAGAGTTATCAACTATAAAAATATGGCTACCCTCCTTCTAGCGCTAGAATGTTGACGATGCTAGATACCCCCAACATATAGGGGATATCCCCAATATAAGGTCCCAATTATACCTCACACCATTTGGTGTGTGAGTCCCATCCTGAAATACGACCCAGATACCGTTTACTCAAAGGTTCACCTTGGCTTAAGAAATTATCATGAGAGAGAAGCACACATGTTCTTTTTGAAAAATCAAGAGAGTGTGCCTTCTGAATGTTCGATTGTAGATTTATCAAGGTTCTTTCATTGCAGAAGGGGAATAAAGTGAGCCTGTAAAAGAGAAGTAATAGTACTAATCTAATGGAGACACAGACACAAATGAGAAATACTTGTCTAACATCAAGTAAAGTAGTTGACATATATGCACCGATCATTACAATCATTACAACACATTTCTAACAAGTTAAGCACCAAAGGCACCAAATAATTCAATTACTTCAGTACATGTGAAATCCAACATGAATCATAAATACTCAAAGAGTAGTCTTAAAATATCCACAATCCATGCATGAAAATGCACTGACCAAAAGGCTTCAAGTATTAAGCAAAAGTTCCAAGATACATAAGTACAATGAACATCACTAGCTCCAATAGTGGAGCGTTAAAGCAACTTATTGCTCCCCAAAAGTACTAACTCTATCTCTCTAATTCCTTATGGGAGAAGCCAAGGTTAAAATTCCTTTGCATGAGTGATGATGATCCTTTTATAACTTGAGGTATGACTTTTCATATCCTCATGACTCTTGAATTTCCAACTTCTAATAACCTTTGGACTTCCAAATGACTTTTCGAATTACATATGACTCTTGGTATTACATGTCTTTTTGAATTCTACAGCTCTTTTGTCCATACATGACTCTTGGACTTCCAGTTATTTTTATTTACAATGATTACATAATTACATCATAACTTCCACATCATCATGTGATGAGACATGACAAGTCACTATTATTGATGACTGGGACTTATAGTGGTTGATGACATGGACTTTACTGAATGGGTGACATGGCTGCCACTCGTGTCTTTATTCTAGATGCAACTTTTGATTGTTGATGTCTTCCTCCTCCAAAGGGTGTTTGATCATATGGAGCCTTCAGGGTGCTTCAACCATCAAGACCTCAATGTGTTCTTTGTTTTTGAATGTTTCTTTCTTTGCCCAATATTCTTCATGCGTCCTTGCCATGTTGTTCATGAAATACTTTTAACTGGAATCACTCATAGAAATAAAACATCAACCTAGAAAATATCCTACTGTAACATGTTTCAAATAGATTTTTAGTTCATGTTTTGACAGTGCGCTCGGGAAAAGAAAGGAGAGCTTCTAGGCATAGGAGCACACTTTGAAAGGATGAAGGGATGAAGAGAGGAAGCTTTGGGGCTTTGGGATGCACTCATGAGGAAAGAGAGAAAATCAAGGGAAGGCACAACGCTCATGTCCACAGGATGAAGGATGAGGGTTCGAGGTTCCCAAGTATGTTGTGTGTTCAAGGGAAATAAGAAGGACGCAAGGCACATAGACAAAGGTTGAAGGGATGAGGCTTTAGGTCTTCGGGGTGCGCTCATGCACTTAAGAAGGAAAATGAGGGAGCAGGCCGTAATGTAGAAGGATGAAGGTTGAGGCTTCAGGGTGCACTCATGCACTCAAGCAGGCGAAGAAGGGTGTAAGGCACATTGCTGAAGGCTGAAGGGGTTAGGCTTTGGGTTTTCAGGGTGCACTCAAGGATGACGGAATCCTTCGAGTCAAAGAAATTTGCTCAAAGGAAGACTTGGTTCTTCAGGGTGCAGTTCAGAACAACGATGGGGAATGATGCATAGGAGTGCACTATGCACTCTTGGAGGGTGAAAGGCACCCTTATGAAAAACAAAGGATTCCCTCTCAAATATTAAGAGTGCGCTTTTATGATCCTAGTCTTAATGGGTTCACATTGCAACCAAAATTTATCTAAGTGTGGAAGATAGAACAAGGGACAGACTTGATGAGCTTAGACAGAGCATCATGTATGATGCATACCAACTCATAAATACAACTTAGATATAATTAAACAATGATAAATATACATCAAAACACCAATTTACAAACACTCCCCAATTACAATGGACAAAGTGTGTGCGACTGTGACCAAAAGTGTTGTTTTGCAACAAAAAAATGTGTAATGACCATGAAATGCACTAAATATGTTCTAATCACTACGACAACACTTGAGGATAATCAAGAACACATGAAACACATAAAATGTCTTGTTAGGACACTTGATGACCAAGACCATGCTTGATGTGATAACCGAGTAGGCTCCAAGATTTAAATATAGTGAAATTGTGGAGGCTGTTGTAGCAGTAACAACAAAAACCCATACTCAAAATAATATATTACTTTCTCCTTTTCCTTGTAACATAAAATATTTATTATTTGATTACATTGACAATTATGAAGACCAAAATTAGTTACATTTTCCAACAAATCTAACTCTCCCCAAGGTTAGAGCACAATGCTGGGAGGCATATGGACACCATAACTACCTATCAAGGCACATACCCCATCTAGATGTTCACCAGGTATGTCCTTCTAGGATTTTTCTTGTCTTGGATTCCCAATCATCAAAGAATATTGGTCCTCTTCGACCACTCTTATCTTGGATACCATGTCCAATCAGTAAAGAGTGTCGGTCCAAGAGGTTACTTCCTATCTTGGATTCCCAATCCTCAAGGAGTACCAGTCTCACTTGATTATATAGTCCATCAAAATCCATTGTCCCTCCATGGCCTTCACTAGACGTACGACTGTTAGTCCTAACCTAGCGTATGCCACATGAATAAGAGAATATAATGTCCATCATCACTCCCTCTAAACTAGGGAGGATATCTTCATTGCCTAAATTAGGGAATATATCCTAGCTCCCTTTCAACTAGGGAGACATCATCAATGTCCTTAGCTGGTCTCATACATCATCAACACAACAACTACTTGTTCTTCTATGGAGATATAGTAGTAGATGAATGGATTTCATCTCATGTTACATCATATCTTCATGACAATGCTTTTTGGCTCCTCACAACACCATAACATATCAGACTTCGATATTTCTAGATATTGTCAATAATCAAATTTATCATCAACTAGTACATTTGTCTTCTTCAAGAAGCCAAAACTTCCTCACATATTCTAAAACATTCCTTCTACAAAGTTCTTCCTCATATTCTTCAAAGAGATATCAAGTTTTCAATATCAATTTCGTTCTCATGTTTTTCCGAGCCATCAAAGTGCTATCCACACAATCCATGTGTTCCATAATCGAACCACACAATCGTAGGTGTAATATCATCAAGAAAACTCTCCTTTTAGCTTCTTCACATGCTTTTGCAATATTTCCTATCATTAGGCCAAGGCATATCCCAAACAAATAATCAATATCACAGTTACTAGATAGCAACCCCTTATTCAAGGCATTATGTTAAATTTTGTTACTTACTCCCTGTAAAGTCAACATTCCTTTGCATGATTTATCTTCATATTGCAACAAGGTTCTGCTTCATCTTTCAATCATCAATGTGTTCCTAGAATGAACTCATCAACTTTAAGCTTCACCATTATGTTCATCAAGGTCCTTACAATTTCCTCTTTCCATCATGCTCATCATCACCAAGGAGTCATCATCAAGAATGAGTTTTGCTTTGCTTTGTTCTTTCATCCTTTTCATCTTACTTCCTTAATTATGTACCTACAATTCTCATCAACAAGTACAACCAAGGAAAATATACAAAAGCAAGAGCATGATGTCTATCCTGTCAATCTAGGGTTTCCATGATTTCTCAAAATGTACTTCTAGGGTTCTAGTTACAAACCCAAGATATTTCTCGATCTAACCCTTTTTAGGGTTTTTACTTTTAGCAGAAACTTCAACCCTAGGTTTTTTGAATTTCAAGGCCTAAGGTTTATTCAATTCAATCCTTGTTAGTGGTTAAGGATCATTTAGATTTACAAACCCTAGATACCATCACCTAAGAATTAGGGTTTCCCTATAGGGAACAACAAATTAGGCTTAAGGTTTTTGTTCCCAAGATTTGTTCATTCTAGGGTTTATAAACCCTAAATACCAAGAGTCTTCAAGGCTTCACAAACCTACAAACCCTAGATTCTCAAGATATGCAACAGATTAAATGCAAAATCCTAAAGACTTTGCAGGCCCTTTCTAATGACTATAACCACAATCTTATTACATGGAATTCACACAAAAATTACACATACCGCTTACCACACCCTCCAAAGATTCAATCCTTCTACAATTCTTCAACACAAGGTGCTTCATATTTTTGCCCTTCACATTAGGGTACAATCCATATAGATATTGTGCAATCCATATAGGTTACTCTAGGTTGTCATTCCGGTCAACGTAAGCCATAGAGGATCATAGTTATTTTTCCAACTTTTATGTCTGAGCCACATGGATACATTGTGTCCCATTTTACAAAGGATATTTTGTCACAATTTTCTAAGATATCGTCCTTCATGATTCTAGTTTCCTCAAACAAAGTGACTAAAAATATTACAAGTGTAATCAACAAATAATTCCTTTCAGGTTGGCCTCATTGATATTACCCTTTTCTAGAAACAGGCCATCATATTGATTAATGTCCATCGACCATCATTCATAGTAGTCGAGCCATACAATATTGTCCTTAAGTTCTTACGACCATAGTTACATTGTCAAGATACTATGTCGCGACTTCATGGTCTGAAAGTCACAGTCCTTATCACTTGAGTCATACTTGTAATTTCAATTGTGATTCCGAATCACTGAATTATGCAATGCTATAGAATCACTGGTACAAGCTTTTACAGGATTATCGTGCCACTTTGATAGAAAGGTGTGGGTCACTAATTTTAATTGATCCTCAGAGTATAACAATGTCAATATACTGTATTCGAACTACTATATATGTCAACATACACATAGCTCCAATCTACTTTATAGAATGTGCTAGCCTGGAACGAGCCACACATGATTGATGTCACTATACAAGTCACTACTATGAGCCAAGAGTTACTAAATGACAAAGCCAACAAAATGACCGTGCCAGATCCAAATCATAATATATATTATATGCCAATTGAGCCACACATAATACGATTCACTGTGTGATGTCATCACAACACCAATTTTTAAATGATTCCATTCTATAGATCGATTTCGAGCAATCATAGATATAGGTTGAGCCATAAAGTTAAATCAATATCAAGGTCATTAAGCAATGCTAACGAGAGAATTTTTCCCAAAATCCGAACCATGGTGTAAACAGAGCATACACATCGAGCCTTGTGGAAAGTTATTGTACTATAATGATCACATAACAGACCATGGTAGTGATCACATTATACTGCAATAACACACAATCAAAGAAAGCTGGATACCTGAGCCACTGTTAAGTAATGCGATTTCCAAACGATCCTCAGAACACATTGAACTATTGTTGATCCGAGCCACATATTGTGTGAGCCATTGAGTGAAATGTGAGCCACTTGTAGCGATACAAGGGTGCGAAGCCCCTATGTAATAAAGTGATGCAATGATCCGATATATAGATAACACTGCGCGTTCATGATGCCACTGTGTAGAGCGACTACTTTCATAACCATGGAGAATATATATATAGATAGATATAGATATATGTCGTGCAACAACATACCATCGATATGTATGCAAGTCTCTGTGTTATAAAATTCAAACTACAAAGTATCGAGCTACTATTCTTGCATACCATTCCAAAAACGAACATCAATTGTAAATATGATGATGCTGTATATAATGGGTGAGCTTAATTAATGCAACGAGATACCGAATATGAGCCATAGAGTACATAGATGTGTATCGAAAACCATGAACAAATATATTGACCCCAATGAAGCATGCCCATAATTCCGTTTTAATGTTCAATAGGGAATCCATATGAATCTGAGAACCTTCAGAGATGTAGTAATCTATGGAACTTTGCCAATGGATGTGATCTTCAGTCTCCTACTTCAAACCTCAACTCTAATACCATGTTGGAAATTAGAAGGCTTGTAGTTTAACTTAGATTTCCCTTTCTATGATAACTATTTGTGAAATTTACTGGCTTTTTATTTATTTATTTAGGCTCTTTTTCATCAAACAATTATCAAATGTAAAACATGAAGATCACAGTACACAGGAAATACAGAATATTGTATCTAAGCTAGGGAAAAACTCCTCCAAGGGGAAAACCCATAAATTTCTCTTCTTATAGAATCAGATCAAATGAGATATCCAAGACCCTTTAACCATCTAGAAGCCAAGTCAAACCCTCCTTTTGTTATGAAAATTTATCATCAACAAGAGACTAGAAACATATGCAACATCATAAGTATATCTTCCAGAAGAGATACATCAAGGCAGAACGTCCACATATTAAACTTCAAGAAAACTCTTCTTCTATTTCAGATTTTGGACCTCCTCCTTCCTGTGATATTTCAGAACTCCTTGTGTAAATTGTGTTCAAATGAGCTCCAACTCACCGTCTATTTATATTGTCCAGATGAGTGCAAATATACATGTCCTTTGGGGTAGATCCAACATGATCACGCACGACCAACTAGGCTTCTTGAGGGAATTTTGACCCAAATTGCAATTTCAAAAATTCTTTCTCCATTTTCTTTACAAGAGATACAAAGAGGACTTTGAATATCTAACTCATCAAATCCTAGAAGCATGAAGAACATGCTTAATTAATAAAATGATAATTTCTTGAGCATGAAGCCCATGCTTGAATATAATTTTTTCTTTTTCTTCTTTTCTCTTTTTACATAAAATACATTTTGGTACAATTATGAAGACTGAACTTAGTTACAAACTCCAACCATAATAGCCTAAACCATTATTAATATATCAACCTATATTTCCATATCTCCATCTTTATCATTTATAGCCTCAACAAATTAACAATTTGGTCTTGCAATAGGCTCTTCCCTTACTACGATTTATAAATCCTACAATATTTTTGTGTGTATGCACATCCATCTATATACATAAGATGAACTCTATTCATTTTGTTTTCACTTTCCAGTTGGAGACGACGTGTATACATATTCTAATTTAGACCATATGTTGACATGATATGATTATATTTTGTTAGCATTCTCCATTCACCACTATAATATGACATACCATAATATGGCATTGATCTCTTAGTGGTTTCTTGTGAGTTGTTTTTATGTATAGATCCCACATGGACATTTTGGCCGATAAAGAGGCCTAGATTCACTCCATGAATATTGGAGGGTCATATCATGTAACTATATCCCCAAAATTGAAACACCTCATACTCTATGTAGTTTTCGATCATTGGACCAAGAGAAATATAGTCAACGATCAAATGTCTCTTTGTAAATTGATCTCAAACTCAAGGAAAATTCATCATCTATTAATTATCATAAGGTATTTAGTCCACCTTCCCCTTGTCTTTAAGCAAAATTTTCATCTTTAAATTGGTTCTTGTTCTGTTACTTGTTTTCATCAATTCCTCATCTTCCTAGCTGGTCTATGTGCACATATTTTTGTTATATGTATCACTAGATAAATGATCACCCTCTAGGCTAGAAGTTGGTGCTCTAGGAAAATTTAAACCAATAGATTTATCGTGCAAGTAATCATTAAGAAAAAAATTAATTATTTAAATAATATAAAACAATGTTTAAAAGAAGAATACATATTATTTATATCAAATTGGAAATTCCTTACCACAATTCCTATTGGATTCAAATCGATTTTAGGAGGCATACTACCCACTGTAAGCTCATCATATATGTAATGTCTTTGTACAATCGCTCATTTGAATTGTTTCTTTCAATGACATACAAAACATCTACAAACAAGAATTTTCTCAAAGTATTCATCCCATTTACTATAGTCCTAACCAACATCTTGTTCAGTGTGATCATTTGTTTTGTTTGTAGGAGCCATTGTCATATCCTCTTCCACCCACTGTCCTCTGCATGATTTAACATTTTTAGGTCCACATCCATGTACATATATTTTTATTTTTCTAGTTGCAGGCTCATGCTTTGCATTTTCTCCGATATCCATATAAAATAATCAACAACATGCATTAATTTTTGTCAAGATTGGATAATACACTATAATTTTAATAATATTGTGAAAGAGGATGGATGTCTCACAAAATGCCATTATATTGATTTTCCTAAGTTAATTTAAAATTTGAGTACTTGATGTCCCACATCATCCATTATGTCCCCATTTTATATGACACGATCTATTGCCATGGCCTCATCCAGCTCCTGTAATACACACCATAGTATATAATGTTTATTACACCAATTATATCATTTCAATGAATATGATATCTCTCCTCTATTTTGTACTATTTGTGAATTCATAAAGACTTTCCTCTGGTTGAGTTTGCTTTGTCTTCTTACCTGTATTGTATATACATATTTCACTGTCATATCTTCTTCGACCCACTTTCCTCTCTGCAATTTAGTAGTTCTACACCGTCCAATTCCTATGTCCATGGCCTCCTATAGATCCTGTAATACACAACAAGGACAATAATTTTTAACACACCAATCAAATCCAATTATCAACAATGAAAACAATAAGTGTGGGGGAAAAATTATTGGTAGACTATATTTTGAATAGAGTATAATTTATCCTTACAAAACAAATATTAATTGATATTAGCATTTTTCTCCATGTTACACACTTTACCACTATTGTGTATATCAATTTTGTTTCATTCCTCATTTATAACTTAGTTTATGCAATCATTTTAGAGCTAATTAAATTACTCTACAATGAATGTAGTGGATTATTGAAATTATGGTTATTATACTGAATTCATTCTATTAACCTTTGATTTTATTTGAGAATAATGTTATATTATTGTAACATTTCTATGCTATTTTTCGATGGAAAAAATTGACTTGATGGCACTAGACTGGGCGCCATTTGCGCTGAATTTTACACTTCAACCTGTTCACATTATTTGACCTGAGTTAGCACTAAATTCGGTGATGGGCGAGTCAAAATTTATGGCGATGGGAGAGTCAAAATTTTAACATTCCCGCAAGCCAAAACATTGAAATTAAATAACCACCAACTATTGAACTAAAAAAAAAATCAGACTCTTTCTTTCTCCTTCGAGATTTCTTTTCACTGTTGATAGGCATGAACTCGGAAATAAAATAATAGGCTTCTCTGCCGCCACCAGGGTCTTGATCTAGGAGCTTCGAAGTCCACTTGTTTTGTTGTAGATGGACAGTTTTGATATTGCCCTATTTTACTTGGATTCGTTGCGGCAGTTCGAATACTACAAAAAAATGATGGATTTTGATGATCTTTGCTGGATTTTAAAGGATCTTAAGGATTCAGATGAAGATTACAAGGGATTTTTATTTTTCTCCGTTTTTGGTCCAGAAATTGGAACTATAGATTAAGGCTTTATCGGTTCATTTGTGATTAATCCGAAAGACATTCTCAAAATGAGTAAGCCATTTTCGATTCCATGAATAAAGGGTGAATTTAGGGTTAAATTGCAGGATATTTATTCATGTATTGGTGCATAATGGGTTGATTATCATAAAGGTTCGCTGAAAATTTAGGCAAATTACGTGTATGTGACGGCCATATTTCTTAGCTTCGCTCAAATTGTTGCCCTTCCTTCAGTGTGATCTCCTTCCTTGCATGCTATTTGTCTTGGCTTGCTTCCATGGACAAGATTTGCTAGCCCAACCTCAAAATTTTGAGCAGAGGGAAGCGAGTAGACAATGGACAAAATGAGGTACGTCATTGTGAAATTATAGACATGAAATCGCTTAAATTCTTTTTTTGATTTTTAGCTTTTTTCTTTTCTTTTCAAAATTTAAAAATAAAAATTTATTTTATATATCTAGGGACATGAGACTGACTAGGAGAAATATGCCTTGGCTTCATATTGGGGATGTAGGTAGTTAAACAAACTTGACAATGTGGAATTGAAAATGCTTGCTAGATACATAGAAAAGCGATCAACTAAAACTGCTAAAACATTTCCAGCACATTAACCGGTTCAAAGGGAATCAATTAATTCCCTAACTACTCCTAGATCAAGCATAAAATCAAGGATGAAATCATTAAGCATAACCGCTAAGAATTTGAAATAGGAAACAAAGACTTCAAATGCCCAATCCATTCCTGTGACACAAATCTCTTTTTCCACCACAACACATTATCAATCTTGGATTGGTAGCTATGATAAAAGGATAGAATACGACACAGTTTTGGGTGAAATCTATAGATCAGATGTTGGGAAAATTTTTGTGAATAGGTTGAAGAAATCATGCCTTCAACAATTCAAAGGCCATCTCCATTTTCCATTCTCAAAGATACTGTTGCACCTACAAAAAACAATAATTCACGACATGGAGATTGAAATTGGCATAGGTTGGTCCATAAAAAAGGTTAAACTACAAATGTCTCATAACTGCAAGAGATTTAGGTGCAATCAAACAAATAATAAAAAAAAAATCATGCCCGATCAAAGGCTCAAAAGAAGGCTAGTTGATGTAAGTATAGAAGTATGGAAAGAACTTGTAAAAACATATGAGAATTTGGATGAATGGAGGAAGTTCGTTGAGGGGAGTACCCAGGTATTTGATTTTTCTCATAAGATTAAATCAAATTTCTTAAATGGTTTTTATATTTTATTTGTGCATAATTAAATTAAATCAGTATATGTTTTAGGACAAGGCCTCCAAGGCTAGGCTTGCAAAACGAAGTGCCACACATCACAATGGCCATAAAAGTATACACACCTTAGATTTATACCTTTGTAAGTATATTTAAACGTGAAATTATATATATATATCTATATTATATACTATATTATATATATATATATATTATATATCTTATATATATATATATATAATATATATATAATATATTATTATTATATATCCTAGAAAAAAGTAAATGATTGCATATTAATTAGTTTAACTAGTCCATGTGCCATGTTTTGACAAAAGAACAAATATGATTGTCATCAAACAAACTTCGAAAATGACATATTACAAAACAAAAAGCGGGCCGACTTTATTATTCGGATGGAGAACGAGGTATCAATAGTTGACTTTCAATAAGTTAGTTAGATATTTTTTATGTTTATATGTCATTTTGCATTTATTTCAACATGGAGAAGAGGTAACATACCCTTTTTTTCCGTATTTAACCAATGAAAGGTGTTGTACATTCTAATTGTAAAATTGGTTGGAATATGGTTAGAACATGATAGGATAAATTACATCCTCCTAGGGTAATATATTGGTGGAATGTTGCGCACCATATAGATGGAATGTTTCATGTTACCACACAATCTAGAAAGGCCCTAAGGAAGGGGAAACCTAAGGGAAAACTACTAGGATAAATCACACCAATGGGAAAATGACTCACTGTCGCTTTAGTAAAGGCCCCCTGATTGTTACAGACTTTCATCGATGGGAGGAGTCTCGAACTGTGCTACCAAAATCAACGATTTCCAAGTAGTGCCATTTCTAAATCTATAAGCCATTAGGGGAGATCCCATGGGACTAGGATTGAGGATTAAGCCCCCATTTAAGGTGAGGAAGCAAGAATATAGCCAAAACCCTTAATTCTTCCAAGTCACCCAATTATTCATGCCTAAAGTGCCCAAGGATAAGAATAAGCACCCGATTTAACAATCAAGAACATACCATTAGGATTGGATTTCCCACCTTCAAACACATGCTCTTGACAAATCGATGAGGGGACATACAATTGGATCAGGGAGCATATATCAAATGAAATAATACATCAAATACATTAGTGATTTTCAAGGGTTTCTAGCTATTAGCTAAAGACAAATCTGGGAGAAAAATTACCCACTTTTGGTGGGTAACATTTCCCACCATACGTTGTGTTGTCACCCTAGAGGCAATTCCTAGCTGAAAGGGAACCATTGCTTAGGACATCCATAAAATTGTTTCAAAACTTTTAAAAGATTATTAAAAATTTATTAAAATGTGCCTAGAGGTGATATATTCCATTGTGTAACAGAACTTAATCTTGGAGATGAATCTTTATGCCCAAATTTTCCTTATATTAGCAAGACTTTAATTATTTTAATGGAAATGACAACTGATAAGAGGTTAGGGTTTATAACTTGGGCCCTTTAATAGAATCCAAATTTAAAACTCTAAGATGAAAGTATGAATTATTTAGATTAATAATGGAAGTGTGGAAGTAGTGGAGAGCCCATTAAGATGTATTTGAACAAAACTTACATGTAGTCTCTATAACTATTAAAGATACATAAAATAAATCTGTAACTTACTCAAATAAATTTGCTACGATTATACACATGCTTCAAAGAAGGAAAATGAATATGGAAAACACGTAAGAGAAACAAAACATACTACAATATACCAATACATATTGGAATCAATGTGTTGACTTCTATTATTATCTCCCAGGAAGCCAATGTGATTACATCAATACTCAAAATGCCAAAACTCTGAACCCTTTTCCAGTGGTTCTCATGCCTATTAAATATTACATAAAAATGAGTTACAAAGGGAAATGTCAAAACATCTGTAAATAATTAACCATACATAACTAAAAAGTATTTTACAACGTTATAAAATTAAATTTTCTCATTTTTTAGAAGTTTGATGACTAGTGGAACATTGAATTTGAGGATTGGTGCTTGGTTCCGCCATTTGAACTTCGACTTCAATAGGAGTAATCAACCTTTCATTCTTCCTCAAAAGTGCTTCATCTGAGATCTTACACTGGATCATTTTTTGAAATTCAACTTCAAATTTGAAAGCTTTGTATAATTAGGTTTTGCAACAAATATTGTCTTCACCAGTCAAAGAAGTTGGAAGCCCTTATGAATATAATTCACTACATTTCTTCCCTTTAGAGTTGTAGTGTTTTCATGTGTTGTGTCTATTGTACTTTTAACAACCACTAGTTCCTTTTCATATAGTTCCCAAGAAATAAAATTTTCTTGCTATTCCCAACAACTAGGTAGACCACCTCTAGTCCTCTGGTAAAATTTGGAATCAAACAAAGATATTGCGTTCTGAAACTCCTTTAATCTATTCTCATCCTGAATACGAAGTAGGTTTTTCTCATTCATTTGATTGATTTCCATAATTACTTTGACTCTATCTGTGATATCTAATGCTCTTAGTTCAATTGAAGATTTTCCATTTAAATACTAGATCATATTTTGAGCCTTCATTGGTCCTTTCTGTACATTTTTCTTGCATGCATCAATGCTTAATTCAGACCCATTTATCATAATATTTTGTTGAACAATTATATGAATATAACCCCATATAGAATGAACCTCTTGGATGATATCATCCCAAACAATTTGTCTAACTTCAATTAGAGAGATATTGCCCTTCAACATGGTTTTTAACTCCTTGATCTCAACTTGTGCTTCCATGTTCTTGGAGGTCAACTGATCATTGTTTTCTTTTTCTATATTTAGCAGCCTCTCCTTGATACCAAGCTATTCCTTTACACAAGTTAGGTTGCCCTGAATTTTCTTTTGTTCAACGTCTGAAATTCTGACTTATGTCATAAATTTTGTAAGATTCTCTGAGGGGTTATTTGACTCACTTGGGACCATAGTAGTGCAAACATGGATTTTAATTGTTGTTGTAAGCCTTGCACTTGTTCCTGTAAATAACAATATATATATATATATTATATATATATATTAATATATATATATATATATATATTATATATATATTATATATATATATAATTATATATTAAATATATATTTATATATATATTATAGTTGTCTACTAACTCTCTCATCAAACACTTCTCTTTCTCAACTTGAGCTAGTTTAGTTTTTTAAGCACATTGCTCAACCTCGGGAATTTTCAACTTCTTCCTTAATCATCACATCTCAGATTTTGTGTTTTACAATAAGGTTTTGATAGTTTCCTTGTTTTCTGGATCTATTCCCAATTTAACAATTAGCTTCTTATAGTCCTCATTTTGAATATGCAATGCTCTAGGATTTTCTTTTTATTGCTTGAGTTGATCTGTAATTTTCTCCAAAATATTTTTTGCTTTACTTACTGTCAAAGAAATTTTGCTTAGGTTACTATAGAGCATTTCCCCTGCTTGTCTATGAAAATTAATCTTGTCAGATAGTGAGATGTCAACTACAATTAAGGATATATCTAATGTTTTAAAATCAGGTCTTGAAGGAAGAGGCTAAACAATTGGATGCATGAGGGACAATTTTAATTGGTTCCTTTCTAAATCCATAACAAAGAGTAGTATTTTTTGATAAGTTGGAGTTGCTTGTGCTGCTAGCTGAGTTGCCATGTTTATTCTCACCATGTGACTTCTTTCTTCAATCGATTGATAATATCTTTGTAACACTTATGTGCTGGAGCGAGTTTCTTCAATTGAGAATGCTTCCAAATCAGTGGAAACATAGGAGGAGATAGAGCACTCTGGGTTTCCCAACTACAGTTGAAAACTTAGTTGATTTGAGGGTTCATATGTTAACTTAACTTGTACCTTTACTTCTTCTTCTCTTTGAACCTTTGCTATCTTTTGCAATTGCGTGTCTTCAATCTCAACATCCATTTGTTTAGGTATATTCATATTCAAGATATTATTCCTCTCTATAGGGGTTTGAACATCTATTCTTTGCTACATTTTGCTGCCTGGACATGTTTCTTGATTTTCCATTTTCTCAAGTTCTGGATTTCTTTCATGAATATAAGGTGCATAACTGATTTCCCCTCTTTTATTTGAAATTATATGATGAGGGTCATATTTCCACTTCTCTCCTTGATCAAAGTCAAAATCCTTCATCATTTCTTTAACTTGTAGGAGGGTTTGTCTACTATTCACGATGAATGGCCCAATAGTTATTTCTAACTTAAAAATATACCCTTTTTGTGCAAGAACAAAATTAACTTGGTCAAAATTTAGACTCCGCCTTATAAATTCAAGAAAAAATATCATCATAGGAAAAAATATTGGCAAACAATATGGTGGTACTTCAGCCCCATACAATCTTATCTCAGTGTAATCTTCAAAAATATACCATTCCCCCACTCCAGTGTCCTTGCTGAGCTACAACAACTCTTTTGCTTCAGGAGAAATCCTTAGAGGCTGTTGATTGTTCAAAATAGTATATACAATGGCCATGAATGATGACAAGTAATAAGAAAATCCCTCATTATTTTCCTTCTTCCTAACAACACTAGTCTATTCAATCACAAATTTCATTAGATTTTTTGAATCCCACATATTCAGACCTAGATGGCCAAACTTATTAGCATGTACATATAAGAACATATAGAATAGGACAAAGGGATATCTAAAATAACCACAAATATGATAGTTATGAAATTGAAAAATGATAGGCCTGGCTAGGTAAGAAGGGATATCCAAAACAATATCTCGTTGCAACATCAAACTCAAAATATCGAGGGTTTGTTAACTTACTATCCTAGTATCATGTTCTCCCAAAAGAGACAAAATTATCACTAAGAAATGTTGTGTAACTTCATAAAATAAGGTTGTTGGATAATTCACTATAGGTGGAGGAATTTGGTGGAAAAACGAGTATAAACAGATCTTCCTTATTCTCTTTAGAAAGATGTCTATAAGTGAGGAATAAGGACTCATCTGAAAATATATTGGGATTCTCGACTATAGGAAAATTAAAAGCTCTTCATATTAGCTCTAAAATAACTTCAAAAATATTCTCCCCTAAAGAAGATATAACAAAATTCTTCTGTGGGACAAGGGAAGAAACTAACTAGCTGACAAATTCAGGGAAATTATAGGTATGTTGGACAATTACATAATAAAGGCAAGACTATACAACTCGAAAAAAATTACCCGAGTCATTGAAATGGTCAAGAATGTCCTGTCGAATCTCCAAAAGGTCCGAGGAGAAATGGGAATCACATACTTCGACTTCTTTTTCCATAATGAATATATTAATAGACAAAATAGAGATTGTAGGTTTTTAAGTTGATTTTGAGGTTTTCTCCATGTTTACAATTTGAAAGAAAGGATAAGGAAGAAATGTGAAATTATGAGTTACCTGGTAACCAAAGATAATGAAGATTCAAATGTTGATGTGGAATCAACAATTTACACTATGGATGCTAGTCACCGTAACTCTACAACTGGAGGACAAAGAAAATAATAGGTACGAAGACCTTTTATCTTTTTTGTACTAAGCAGAAAAAATGAAAAATATTAATGACGTAAGGGGTACGTAAGGGTGACATGGATGAATGAGAGACGGTGTGGGGAGTTGAGGTGGATTGATGACGTGTAAGGCCCACTCGCTTGCTTGGCTTACCTGACAAGTACATGAGCTGTCACCAACTTCCCATGCGTGGTTTTCACCACTTCCAAGGGGTCCCCATAGTGGTTTGTGAAAAACAGAGGAGACCTGTCGGAATGAATTGTGGAAATTGATTTTGAGATGGCCTGTTTAGCCATTCTAACAGGTCCTCATTTCGTAACTTTCGATTGCTTTAATCTGTCAGAAATCCTTTTATTCCTCAGGCCAATTCCAATGAGCAACGATCTGAACCCAAACTTGTGCACACTTTAATTTCCAATTTATAAAAATTTCAGACCCACTTTTATATAGTTTAATGTTGTGCTTTTCAACCTGAAAGGTTAGTCTTGTATAAAAAATAGAAATAAAACTTTTGAAAATGGACTATTATATAAAATTCTTCCTAGTCCCTACATCCAAAAGTATTATATATATATTATATATATATTATATATATATATATTTAATTTATTTATTTTATTTGATTTTTTTTGTAGGAAAAGTAAAATGTAACCTTCAATTACAACATCTTGCATTAAATAATTAGGGTCCTTGAATTCTTTACCCTTTCAACTCTTCATTCTTCTTCATTTTGGATTCCATATGGGTACTAATGTAGACCATGGCCTTATGCAAGCCTTTGAGTTAACTGGTTAGGTGTCTTATCTCCTTATTTCATGCATATTGTCACATTAACACCATCTAGGAGGAGGATAGATAATGATGGCATGATTGTATCTTGTAACTTCCAAAATCCAAGATTCTAAGTATTTCCAGAATTAAGACTACCGCCACACTGGAAAAAGAGAACAACAAGAGGATGGGAGGGACATATCCTTTTTTAGTATTTGACAAGACCAATCAACTCAACAATCACTTTATAATCCTAATAGAAACAAAAAAAAAAAATTACAAACCTATTCATACATTCAAGAGGGAAGATAGGTTCATTTCCATCCAAGGTGACCTATAATTTTTCCTCTCCCCACATAGACGTTTAATTTTATGGACCAAATTTGACAACCATATAATTTATTACACTTTTCAACATTTACTCAAGCACATTCATCATTAACCATTAACTAGTAGAGTACTAAAAGCGTTAATTTTCTTAGGGCTAGAAGTCTATGTTGTAGATAATTGAAATTTAAAACATTTTCACATTGCATTCACCCCATATCATCATAAGCAATTATGTAGAGAGAACATTGGCAATAACATTGCAATGAAATAGTCATAGGTATGTCATGATATCTCTATCATAGGTCTGTCATGATATATATATCATTGGGCTCAACATATCTCCTTCATATCTCTGGCATAATCTATCCTCATATCACAGATAAGAAGGCCCAAGGAGGACATTGTCATACCCAAGAACTGAGGCGCATTACAACACTGTTACACCACAAGATAAGGCCCATTAAGGGGTTGTTACACCACAAGATTGAGGCCCATGATGTAATTGATACACCACACGACTGGGGTACAATTTCATAGACCCATAAGATGGAATGATCATTATATCACTTCCAATTAATTAAAAATTCTGGTGTGCATTTATTTGAGGCACACAAACCCTGCATTTTACCCTATGAAATCCATGCAATTTGGAGTATTCTTGAACAACATAAATATATATGTGAAAAATAAAAAATATTTAACTGTATTAATGTTACTTATGAGTAAAAAAGTACTCTCCAAGTTGAATCATTCAATTTGTCCTTGAAATGAAGGTTGGGCATGCATTTTTGTCAAGCAGGCCAAATTTTCCTTGCTTCACTAAAATGCACACCTAGGTTTCATTTCTTGGCCAATTTGATTGATTCAAATTGTATAAAATTTAATTAGTGATTACCGGTCCTAGTGTGCATTTATTTGAGGCACATAATACCTTCCTTTTACCCTATAAAAGCAATCCAATTTGGAGTATTCATGCATAACAAAAAATTAATGAGGATGAGTTACTGTCCACCCAAATTTAATGAGGATGTACTTCATGCTATGTGAAAAGGCATGTTACCAACACATTTCAAAGGTACCTTAGGTCATGTATAAATAGGAAGAGACTTCTAATTTGTAAATCGTAACATATTAGTGATGTTTTCATATTTTTTATACATTGTTTTTGCAACATAGAGTAGAGACAACATACCCTTGTTTGCCATATTTAGCCAATGAAAAATGTTGTACATTCTAATTGTAAAATTGGTTGGAAGATGGTTGGAACATGATAGGATAAATGAAATACCCTAGGGTAATATATGGGTGAAATGCTTCCCACCATGCCTTGCATTAAATAACTAGGGTCCTTGAATTCTTTACCCTAATTCAAACTCTTCATTCTTCTTCATTTGGAATTTCATTTGGGTACTAATGTAGACCATGTCCTTATGCAGGCTTTCTAATTGATTATCTAGGTGTCTCATCTCCTTTTTTATCTCATGCATATTGTCACTATAACACCCTATAGGAGGAGGATAGCTAGCCATGAAATGATTGTATCTAGGAATTTCCAAAATCTAAGATTCCAAGTATTTCCAGAATTAACACTACCAACATAAAGGAAAAAGAAAACAACAAGAGGATTGGAGGGACATAACATTTTGAGTATTTCACAAGACCAATAAACTCAAAAACCACTTTAAAATCCAAATAGAAAAAAAAAAAACTAAAATTACAAGCCTATCCATATTTCCAACAAGGAAAATAGGTTTATTACCATCCATAGGTGACCTATAATTTTGCCTCTCTCCCCACATAAATATTTAATTTTATCAACCAGATTTGACAACCATATAATCTATTACGCTTTTCAACATTTTCTCAAGCATATTCATAATTAACAATTAACCAATAGAGTACTAACAATGTTAATTTTCGTAGTGCTAGAAGTCTATGGTGTGGATAATTGCATTTTAAAACGTTTTCAACATTTTCACATTGCATTCACCACATATCATCATAAGCAATTATGTAGAGAGAAAATTAGCAATAACAATGTAGTGGAACAATCATAGGTATGTCATAATATCTTTGTCATAGGGCTCAACACATATCCTTCATATCTTTGTCATAATATTTTTCTCATATCACATTTAAAAAGGCCCAAAGAGGCTATCGTCATACCCAAGAACTAAGGCATATCAGGGCACTCCTACATCATGGAATTGAGGCCCATTAGGGAATTTCTACACCACAAGAATGAGGCCCATTATGGCATTGTTACACCACAACAAAAAAATGTGGCTTATTGTCGTGCCACTTAGTCCTCCTTCTATTCCCATGGATCCAAAACCTTTGTCCTTACTAAGCTTGTATTCTTGTTCTTGGTACAATAGGCATATGGTTAAACAGGGAACCTAGTTTCCTTAGATATCTTCAAACATACAAGGAGGGGTTAGACACATCCCCACTCCATACATTAGTGCTCTCAGAAAGATAAACTTGAACACCATTTTTGCTCCAGGACTTGGTCGCATGCCTATCCCTAACCATTTTTATCTTCTCCATGCTATACCTTCTCCTTGCTTTGGTGGGTAGTGGCAAGGATTTGGTTTTCCTACCTTCTTCAAGATACTCCAAGGGTTACTTGGGTGGGGTGGCTCAACCTTTTTCAACTAGTCATCCCAATTCCTCAAAGTGATTTCATCTCCTTCTACCTGCCATAATAGGGATTCTTCCCGATTTAAAGTAACATCTAGGGGTAAGGTCCCCCTGTCCTGCCATCATGCATAGGGGAAGAATCCCATCCTACTACTACAACTCCCAAAGTGGGAAATATTTTGACACTGCTCCACCATATGGACTCGCAAAACCTTCCTTCAAGGGGTGTCTAGCTAGACTTATTGGTGAAATTGTAGCATGATGTGAGAATGATCTCTGTGAGCATAGGGGGCACTCCCTTGTCTTGGCCACCCATCGCAACTTAACCACCTCCCATGGACGAAATATCATGTTATTCACTTGACCTACGAAGAATATTAGAATTCCAGAAATATGAAACAATATTGCTAGAAACAAAAAAAATATCACATGAATTGAGACAATTTGCAAAGATATTTTATTATTCAGAAGCATAATACAATGTTCACTTGCCTCTTGGAGGAGGAAACCTCCAAAATAGGAGAGCTCGATTACAATAAGACTTCATGATTCTTCCCTCGCTATCAAAGACTATTTATAACTTTATGACATCGAAAATCCTAACTACTAATGGTCCCTTTCATGATACGGTTTAACCACTTTATTTACTAACTATGGCCCGTTTATAACCAATTGTGGTCCCTTTTATAATGTGGGTCAGGTACTTACAATCATTATTAATGTAGATAACCACTTACGAGCTTTATTGACTCAACTAACTAACTATGACTCTTACGAGGCCCCTTTGGCTTATTACATAAATAAAGGGGTTAGGGTTGTACCCTAACATGCCCTCCCCCAACAAAAGAAGCCTTGTCTTGAAGGCTGGAGTTGCAGAAACTGCTGAAGAATAGTCACTGGTTCCCATGTCAGATCTTTTGGAGAGGTGTGTTTCCACTTGATGAGGACTTCCTTGATTGTGCAGCCATGAAGATATCTCTTACGTGTATCAAGGACCTATTCAGGTTAGAGCCAAAGTGAACCTTCCTCATCCAATTCTGGCAGACTTGTTTGAACCGTGCAATTGTTCCCCAGAACTCTCTTGAGGCAGGATACATGGAATACTGGGTGGGTCTTTGAAGTAGTCGGTAGGGATAGTTTGTAAGTGACCACTCCTATACGATGAATTACCTGATAAGGCCCATAGAATTTTGGGGCTAGTTTCTAGAAGCCCTTTTATTTGAGAGAGGTCTTCTTATAAGGTTGGAGTTGCAGGAACACTTGGTCACCTGCTTTAAATGACCTCTCTGAACGGTGTTGGTTGGCATGTTGCTTCATTCGATTCTAATCTTGATGTAGATTGTCTTTGAGATGAGCTATCATGGTTGCACAGTTCTATAGGAGCTTATCAATTTCCTGTACTTTGGAAGATCGAGGGATATAGGAAGCTAGTGAAGGTGGGAGTTGGCCATATTCTGGCTCATAGGGCATCATCTTGGTGGATTCATGATAGTTAGTATTATACCACCATTTAGCTAAAGGAAGCCACTATACCCATTGATGCTTCTTGTCTAAATTGAAACACCGCAAATAGGTCTCCAAATATTTGTTTACTGCTTTTGTTTGACCATCTGTTTGGGGATGATAGGTTGTACTCATTTGGAGTTGTGTGCACTGTAACTTAAAATGTTCTTGCCAAAAATTGTTGGTGAAAGTGAGGTCATGATCAGACACAATGGAAGCAGGCATGCCATGCAGTTTGAATATTTGGTCCATGAAAACTTGAGCCACCAAGATTGGTGTAAATGGGTGTGGTAGAGCGCAAAATGAGCATATTTGGTAAGTCTGTCAACAATCACCATGATGATTGATTTGTTTCCTGACTTTGGGAGACTCGTAATTAAATCCATGAAAACGTCTGTCCAAACAGAAGTAGTGAGTGGAAAGGGTTGTAAGGTTCTCGTTAGCTTGATTGTTTCCCCTTTATTGCGCTGGCATACGTGGCATTCAACTACAAAAGTAAGAATTTCATTCTTCATGTCAGTCTAAAAGAAAGGGCTTCATGCTCATGCATAAGTCCCCTGAAAGCTCGAATGTCCTACAATGGGAGAGGAGTGAATCTCTTCCAAGATGTGGTTTTTGAGGGTGGAGGTGGGGGATAACACCACTTGATCCTTGTAGTGAAGAACCTCATCCTTCCAAGAGTAATCCTCTAAGGAATTAGGATATGCTCATAAGCTATTAAAGAACTGGGACAAAGAGGGGTGGGAGAACCATTCATGACATACTTCTACAATCTAATCAGGGATGGGTAGAGAGAGAGATAAAAGGGTGTCCTCTTCCTCCAATTGGAACGATAAGGCATCGACCACTAAATTGTCACACCCCTTCTTGTAAATTATTTCATAATCATATCCAAACATTTTTGTGAGCCAATTATTTTTCTATGGTGATGATATATGCTGCTCTAGGAAATATTTTAGGCTATGATTGTCGGCGAGATTTGGAAACGATGCCCCAATAAGTATGGTTTCCAAGTGTCGACTGCATGTAGGATGATCGTAATTTATTTCTCATATGTCGATTGACCCAAATGCATGCCACTGAGTTGTTGACTAATGCAAGCTAATGGTTTGCCTTCCTGCATTAATATTGATCCAATGACCATACATGAAGCATCACATTCAATCACAAAATGTTTGTGAAGTCTGGTAGGGCCAATACTAGAGTGGAGCACATGGCCTGTTTCAGAGCCAAGAAAGCCTAATGAGCCGCGTCAGTCCAAACAAATGATTTTTTCTTGAGAATATTAGTGAGGGTCTAGAAATGCATCCATAATTGCTAAAAAATTTGCGATATTAGTCCGTGAGACCCAAGAATGGCCTAAAAACCTTCAAGGTTTTTGGTTGGGGCCAATCTTGCATTTCCTGAATCTTTTTTGGATAGACCCTCCATCACGACCCACGAATTGTCCCAAATATTATACTTATTCCATGCCAAAGGAACACTTGGATAATTTGACAAATAATTTGTGATCTTGGAGAAGTTTCAATACCCGGTCAACATGCTGAAGGTGTGTGTCCGATGTTATGTTGTAGATGAGAATGTCATAAAAAAAGACCAGGATGAATTTTCTGAGATAAGGTTTCAGAAGGTGGTTCATGAGGCTCTGAAAAGTGTATGGGGAATTATAGAGACCAAATGGCATGACCAAGAATTCATAATGGCCTTTGTGAGTGTGGAAGGATGTCTTGGGATTCTCAACTTCCTTCATCCGTATTTGGTGATAACCCAAGCAAAGGTCCAACTTTTTAAAAAAATTCGCACCATGCAGTTCATTAAGCAGATCATCAACTACTGGGATAGGAAATTTGTCCTTGATCATGAGCCTATTAAGGGCTCTGAACTCTGGACACATGTGCCATTCACTGTGTTTATTTAAAACCATGACCACTAGAGATGAATAAGGGTTGGTGATGGGATGAATAACACTGACTTCTAGGAGTTCCTTGATGTTTTTTCCAATTTCATTATTTTGTGCAAAAGGATATTGATAGGGCGGTCATTTGGTGGCTGTGTACTTGAGAGAAAAGGGATGCTATGATCATGTTCACCCCTAGAGGGTGGGAGCTCCTTAGGTTTGTCAAAGACTCGCTAGTGGTGATCTAATACCTGTTGCATAACAGGATGAATGTTAGCAGGAGTAGATTCAATGGCATGGATGGCATTAAATTATGCAACTATCCCATGATGGCCCTTTTTTAAAATATTCTCCATTCAATGCGAGATGATGATAGTAGAAGCACCTTCCTGGAGTCGCTGTAGTGTATGAGTGTGGTCGTTCTGGTTAAGCTCATATATAACTTCTAAAAGTCCATCGTGATAGGGCCCAGTGTGCAGAGCCATTCAGTGCCAAGGACAATGTAACAACCACCCATTTTAATGGAAACCATGTGGGTTTTGAGGTGATAATATCCCATTCGAAGCTTAATATTTTCACAATGTCCTTCACATTTAATGGTCCCCCCATCAACGATAAGAAATTGGAAATTAGATATTGCCCTTAAAAAACAATAACGACTTCTGCTACTCTCTTATGACAAAGTTATGCATGCTGCCACTATCAATCAACACCACTACTGGTCGATGTTTAATAAACCCTCTAATTTTGAGAGTCTAGGGAGAAGAAATGACTGCCAAGGCATGAAGTGAGATAACTGGGTCATCTGGCATAACTGTAGTATCATTATCAGGGGTTGTTTGGGGTTCACCCTATTCCTCCTCAAGCAATTATGTGGATGGAGCTTCATCAATGAAGTTGTTTTCATTAGCGTCAATTTGAAAGAATTTTGGTTCCTTGCATTTATGTCCCGGGAGTATTTTTCATCATAGTAGTAGCAGAGTCCTCGTTTCCTTCTTTCGGCCATTTATATTGGTGACACCTTTTGAATCTTAAGTGTTTTGGTGGGGCCTGTAGTCGATATGGAATGTTCCCGTGTGATGAAATTTGGATGATTGGATTGCACATTTAAAACTCCTTCTGCATCTAAGGCCTTGTAGCATGCTTCCAACCAAGTAGTTGGGTGATGCATTCAGACATGGGCTTGGATGGCTTCCTTTAGGCCACTGATGAAACATTCCATGTAAAAGGAATCTCCTAGTCCCTTAATTTGGATGGCCAATTTTTCAAAGGATGAATGTAGTATCATACTATACCCATTTTCCTTAGCTTAGTGAGATGACCCGAAAAGTGAGATTCTCGATCAAAGTGGTCATAAATGGATTTTGAAAGCATGTTCCAAGTTGGCCTCCCTAGATAGCATTTTTGATGTCATTTCCACCACTACCATCACTCTTGGTCCAAGTAAAGAGCTTCGACATGTAGTTTAGTGTCATCATCCCAGATACTATTAAGGTGGAAATATTGCTCCATTTGTGCCACCCATATTGCAGGGTTAAACCCATCAAATTTGTACATGTCCAACTTGGGTGTCCGTTGGCTCAAATATTGGTGACCTCTATGGAAATGAATATGATGGCTGGATTCTCCTTCTGTGTGTGCATCAACACTATGTTCTTCTGCCATGGGTTCACGATACTTGTTCAGGGATTGCAATACTACTATTGTGGTTCTATTGTGAAAGGATGTTTGGAAGTCATTGAATTTTGTCTTGAGGGATTTGGCTTTCTCCATAGCCATAAATTGAGACATGGTAACATTCATACACTAGCTCTGGTCAAATTTTGAGCTTACTTAAGAGTAGTATGGTTGGAAAGAGGACAAGCTCAGGAGTTTAGTGATGTAGGTCACTTGAAGTCGCTTTGGGAAAAAATTGGGACCACATGAAAAATGGGGCCTTATAGGTGAATGGTATTATTGCGATCAACGCGTTGTCCTGAATATTATGGGCTAGGTCTCTTGCAAGCGTCCATTGATGGATTTTTTTTATAATCTGAAAATAATTTTACTCACAACTGATCAATACTGTGGTGGCCAAATCCCAAAATGCTTGATACTGCCAACTATTCTGCGAAAATTGGGGTTGGATTGTAGTAGCAAAAACCCCAAAATATCGGCACTGCAAAATGTTTTGCGACGATTTGATCTGGACTATAGCGGACAAAACCCTCACTGCACCAAGAGTCTGATCTACGCTATGAAACCCCAACTGCTGGCTTTGATCTTTGTGGTGACGAAATATTCCCAACTATTGGATCTGATCTAGTGGAGGTAAATGTCAGGGGACGATCTTCATATAGTTGAGGGAACTATAGTCACAAAGGAGTGTTAGGTGCTACAGATCATGATATACATAGGGGTCAAAGAGTGGTACTCAAATCAATCTCTTAGACCACCAACTAAGGGGGATTGATCATACCCTTAACCATACTATTTGACTACACGTGCAACTAATCTCCCAAGGTGTTGTTATCAGTGTACTATAACACCAAGATGGCTGACAACTTTTCTAAGGTGAGGTTTAAGGTACATTTTGTGCATGGTTCTGTCTAATGTGTTACTACTACTCAAAGGGGTATCCACATGGGTTACAAGGGAGCAAAACAAGCATGACCACCTCTTTTAGTTCCTGCATGCATGCCTCCCCACTTCCGCAAGTTTATGTGCTCAACGATGGATCTCGTGGCTTAAAGACGCCATAATACGTCTCTAGTCTAAAAAATATATATATGCCAAAATTGGAGGTACAATTGGCCCTAGAAAGTGCTTTGATACCACTTGTTATACACTTGAGCTGCAGAGAATAACTCAATGCTAGAAATATGAAACAATATTTCCAGAAACACATAAATATCACATGAATTGAGATAAGCTACGAATATATTTTATTATTTAGAAGCAGAAGACAATGTTCACTTGCCTCTTCGAGGGGGAAAACTCCAACATATCAGAGCTCAATTATAATAAGACTCCATGATTCTTCCCTTGCTATCTAAGATTATTTATAGCTTTATAAAATCCAAAACCCTAACTACTAGTGGTCCCTTGCATAATACGGGTTAACCAATTTATTTAATAACTATGGTCTGTTTATAACTAATTATGGTCCCTTTTCTATAATTCTGGTCAACCACTTACAATCATTATTAATGTGTATAACCGTTTATAAAATTTATTTATTCAACTAACTAACTATCACTTTGATGAGGCCCCTTGGGCTTATTACATAAATAAAGGGGTTAGGGTTGGACCCTAACATCTCCTTTTTTGTATTTGTTGCTTCCGTCTCTTCTTCCATAATCATGTCACCTTTCCATGGCCACTCCCTAAGGCCCCTTCTCTCATAATTTCCTCCTTCTATTTCAATTCTCCTCCATCTCCCTCTACGAACTCCCTCACACTCCTTCAATTTGGCACTACTCTTGCACTCCTCCTGGTTCCAACTTAAACTTCCCTCATCTCCTCTACTCCTCTATTACTCGAAGACTTCCTTTCCACAATTATTTCATTCTTCAATCATCCCTTGGGTGCTATTTTATAGTGTTTCACACTTCCCACTCCTTCGTCATGGATACTTGTGACCTTGACTCTGCCATTATGGTTTTATGCTCCGAATCACTTTGAGTTTACACAAACTTGGTTTACAATATGTTGGTGCACAAATTGTCTCGGTAACTAAGGACATCTTGAGACCACATCATTGAGGATCCTAGATCCTCCCACTCTAGGCGATAAGGGTTGGCCTCCCTTTCACCACAAGGGGTATTCTCCGGTAGTAATATTAACTAAACAATTATTCAATTTAGGCAAATTAATAAGGCCAATTTATTGTTATGATGCAAAGAGGTACAAAGTGTGAAGGCCTAGGTGGGAGAAACCTATACATCATATAATGAATCATATCAAGTTGTAACCTTGATTATTTGACAAGAAAAAATGATATTCCACAAACAACATAAAAGCAAAGAAATAATAGAACAAAAAATAAAATAAAAATACTTAAGGGTTAGCTACACATGTATCTTCATATTAGCAACTCATCTTAATGAAAAATGTGAAAGGTGTAATATCAAGTATTATACTTTTATACTCACTTTACAAAAAGGCAAGTATCATGATCAAACCATCATCTAATAATATAGATATCAAGAAATGAGTAAATATCTTGATGGCTACAGTAAAATATTGTCAATCAAGTCAACTATTATCTTTCAGACATATATAAAATGTAAGTATATGAAATAAATGAAACGTCATTAATAAGGAGAACAAAAAGAACATGTAACTCTTGTAAATAATATTTACATGAAATATTGTGATAGAATAACAATGTCAAGAATTTGGAAATTCAATTAACAATAAAACATGTAAATAGTTCTATCTATATACCAAGGAAAATTTTAAGGATGGAAGTTTATCTTAAAGTTTAGAAACCTTGGCGAATCTTACTAGTCCCTAATATGCAAATTGTAAAATGTTTGGCAATATTTTTGTAAAAATATTTATATTTCTAATGATTTTAAATTAGTTTATATAAATTTTTGGCAATTTTTAAGGTAAAGTAATTTTATACCATAAAATGTGGGCGAATCATTTTTAGAAAAAATGGAAATTAACAAATCTTTTTTTAGAAAAAACATGGAAAATTAGACCACCTACGAATATTAGCCCCTAAAATTTCCCCTGTTATATACCCCTTTGGTAGTAGGTATATCTGAGAGGAAATCAGATTAGATAATGCAAGCATTTTAGATAGCCGATCATGTCAACTATTTAAAGTATTATTGTAAACCAACACACATTCAGAAATTGAAAACACAAGGAAATTGTAGAAATATCAAATTCAAAATATATAATCAAAGGTTACAAAATATTTCAAGTTTTTGCCTGTACATCGAGTACAACCAGGCATCTAACACCTAAGTGTCTTCTCTCTCCTGATCACCCAACCCTAGCCCCAACCCCATCCGAATGGGAAATTAGGGGTTTTTGTATACAAAATGTTGTTAAATATCTTACATAACCATTCGTTTAACAAATAATTTCTAATAACTTTAATCTTTTATCTCGTGGTCTTTGAAAGTTAGAAAAATATGTAATTCATTCTTGGGCCTTTTGTCTCGTGCTAATCCTGTTGAAACCCAATTCCTGCATAGAACAAATTAAAGTTAATTCTTTGGATAATTAGATAACAACAAGTAAATAAAAGCAATGAATGTTGTCTCTTTACTTCACCAAATTTTTTTGTAATATAATTTTTTCATGCACCTTTATTTCTAAAATGACTTTCCAAAACACTATGAGGAAAATTAAGGAAAATAATTGGATGAAACCTCATACCTTATGTTCTTTCTAGAATAAATTCTTTCTTGACCTAATTCCAAATCTGGGTAAACCTTTTATTAAAAAATCTAAAATTTGTTTTATGTAAGTCTGTTTGATGGTTCTTGTAGTAAACTCTATAAGTCCTCCTCAACATGTAAATAAAACTTTATCTTCTAAAATACATTTCAGGTGGATGAACATAACTAGAAACCAGAAAAAATTCTAAATAAACCTTTTCATGAAGATGAATAAATGGTAAACCATTTATAACAAAATTCTAAATTTTCTTTTATATAAGTTTGTTTGATGGTTCTCATAGTAAACTGTTGTAAATCATCCTCAACCTATAAATGAAACTTATCATTTAAAATCTAAATAAGCCCTTTCATGAGGCTGAATAAATGGTAACCATTTATAACAAAATCCTAAATTTTCATGGTTCTCATAAATTTTCATGGTTCTCATAGTACACTGTTGTAAATCGTCCTCAACCTATAAATGAAACTTTATCTTCTAAAATGCATTTCACGTGAATGAACATAGCTCGAAATAACTCCTTTAGCCTAAATAAATTCTAAATAAACACTTTCATGAGGATGAACAAATGAATTTCTCACATAAAAATACCTAAATACCCAGCGAAGGTGCATGAATAACTAATCTAGGGATTAGAGCCCTTTTTAACAGAAGGTTGAGATGTTGCAATTTTTAATATAAGGTTGAGATGTTATATCGGGTGAAGAACTAAGGGGAAGAACTAAGGGGAGGTTAATGATCAATTCGTGATATGAAATCTTAACGATGAACCTTTTCTAATCGAATGAAGGTCATTCCATGTAAGGTGGTGGTGAGTTAACTTCTCTCCTTTGACCCGATGACCTCAACATGAGTGGAGTGGGGTTAAATTTGAAATTAAACGATTAGTTAATCTTTCAACAGAAGGTTTTGTTTAATACTATTTGCACATCTATGAATAAACTAAATTTGATAATTTGTTTTAAATTTTTCTTGGTCGCTCGTTTAAATAAATGGATAAAAATTTATTTAGGAGTTTAGAGTTTTGTGATCCATAATTTTGTTAAGAGAATAATTTCGGCAAAATCACATAAAAAAACTATTTGTCGACGTGTTTCGAACCAACCAGTGTGGTTCATTGTCAGGACAAGTTGAAGAACCAGATCTAGCCTAGCATGTTAAATAGTTTGAGCAGAGATTCCAACAGCTAATTAACGGCTAATTTGACTAAAAAACCCAAGTCAAAAATTAAATTTAATAATGTTAATATCATAATA